>CM046859.1:47937690-47997690 GCA_025617745.1 Heliocidaris erythrogramma | reverse complement strand
CGATAGATAACAAACTCAACTGCCATAAAATACATTCTGACACATTTCACTAAATCAACCACTCAAACTATACAAGAACAAGGTAAGTAACGATAAAAATGCCTCAAATTGCATACATACCGCCACTTCTTAGCTCCTTCAGGGAAAAAATCCTGGGTTTGGTGGGATGCAAAGGGCATCCCGGGTCGATGAACACACAGGCATGCAGAATACGTCATTGATAAACATAGGGGGACCAATCACAGAAAGAAAAAATCTCAGATTCATTCGCTTGTCATTCGCTTAACACAGGCGGTATCAGAAGTGTGTGCATCCCAGGGGGGTCTGTCCTCATTGCAAGGGGGGTATCATGCGTGACCAAAGACTCACCAAAAGCACCCTAAGCAAGTATTTACGTGGTGCCAAAAAATACACCCTAAATAAGTATGATTACCCGTGAGTTGGGTAATTTGCTACCCTAAATAAGTAATAATTGCTTGTAACCCCCCTAAGCAAGTAATACCAGTTTTTACTACCCCTAAAGCAAGTAATAGTGATTTGTTATATACCCTAAGCAAGTAAAAACATTTTAGTTTCCTTGCGTGAGGTCCTTGATCAGGCATAGTCTGAATAATTTGTAAATTCTAACCTGCTACAGTGCATGATCCAGGATCCAGGAGCATGATTACAGGACACTCATGAAACTTCACATCAATCAACATCCATTTAATAATTAATCCAAATAGACAGTTCTTAAGTGTAAAAATCTTTTCTTTTGATTTAATTCTAGTATTAAAGTTAAGATATCAAATTACACACTTATTAGATTTCATGTGCAATTGTCATGCACACTTACAGAACAAAATTAAGATGAATATTAATTATGAATATGTAATACAAACAAATATTGACCAACAAAGTTCAGTTGCAGAATTTATATTTGAGGGTTTATTTTAAATAAGCAACATATATTTGCACATGTGGGACTAACGCGAGTCAAAACTCTCTCGTCATGCGTACGTAGCTTAGCACTGCAGACAGCCGGGTAGACAGCTGGCAATTAATGCACCAAATGATCAATTTCATTTCTGGAAGATTTCTGGAAGATGTCAGTCAGGCATAGGTAATAACTTACTAACCACAGAAAAAGTATACCAACTGGGGTTTTGTGTAAACTTACCAAGATAAGAATTCGCTGGGAATCAATCAAGTGCAACACGTATTCGTTTGTGACTGTACATTGTGACTCATCGGTGTAGGTCAGTGATCGGGCCCCACTGAGTCATGAGATGATTGAGGTGTGCGCGTACATACATGGCGCGCTACGATCCCTACGATAGAGTTACATTGCAATATAATGATACGGTCCTATAAGGACTGTAACTCTATGCGCTACGCTAGCGCTCAGTGAACTGTCGGGAGAGCTCAGAGTGGTGCACGCTAGTGCTGGGACTAAAAACCGGGTACCCGGGTCCCGCCCGAGAGCATCGGGTCCCGGGTCAAAATATTACATGCCTGTTTCCCGAAAATAAGTATTTAATGATTACTCATGTATGTATTAAACATGACAAGGCGGTAGATAACGTCGACCAGCCATTCAATATCTACATGTAAATATCCATGTAGCGCCCCACTGCAGTGCTTTCGAGTTTTTCCCAGTGTTAATAGCTTCTTAAGGGTAAATATAAGCTTGTAATTTGTGTTATATGATTTTCGGGTAACCGGGAACCCGCCCGAAAAATCGTTGGGTTCCCGAATTGAAAAAATACCCGAAACTCCCACCCCTAGTGCACGCACGGAGTACGAGTGCAGTACATGTGGGAATCTGTGTAATATACGAAGTACGCATATGCGCGCAAACGTGCGAAACGGGAGCAATTTTGACCTGGCCCACGGCCTCTGAACTTTGGTGGATATTTTTGATATTTTTTTCCTTCCATAATTCACGGGATACTTCAGCTAAAATGGTGATTTTAACCTGTTCTAGTGTTGAATGACCCTATTAAAGTACGTAAGCTGATTTATTTATGACCCTAAATGCGTAATTCATCACTTTGAAAAAGATACCCTTTTTTGGTGATTTTGAGACCCTATTCACGTTACATACGTAACGTGCCTGATCGTTAAAAACAACCCTTTTTACGTGATTTTTTGGTCGCGCATGATACCCCCCTTGCAATGAGGACAGACCCCCCTGGGGTGTGCATGCATAGCGGGCCGAATCACGCATTGACTATCTGTGTACTTGCGCGATAGCGCCATCTAGCGTCCGTGGGTGCGACTATCCTAAGTAGGAGTAGGACTAGGAGTAGGATTGCACTCACTTATACATGTACAACTATCTGAAGATAACCTTGTACTCCAGACTAGCTTTTACGGGTGAATAGGCTTCAATAGCTTTTGTGTGTATCAGCAGGCCCTTTTCCAGGCTAGATCATTCATACAGGAGAGGAAAATAATTATTTAAAATTTCACTTTCAAGTCTGAATCCCTACATTTGTGGCAAAGTAAGAGTTTAAGAGTCCCTGAATCAGGTAATCTAGCAAATTTAAGAAAATTAAATCTTGTTAAAGAGCAATTTTGTTGTCTGCTTTTGACTGCTGCAACAGTGAATGTTGGTAGGCAAGGGCCTATGAGTGGATTGCACTTGCAGTGTTGCCCTCACTGAGTCTGAGTCTGAGTCATGTGTCACACGGCCTAGCCCACTCATAGGCCCTTGCCTATGTGGGACTGTGTCCAACATTCACTGTTGCAGCAGTCAAAAGCAGACAACAAAATTGCTCTAAACAAGATTTAAATAATTATGTTCCTCTCCTGTATGATCTAGCCCACTCATAGCCACACGCCATTGCCGACTGTGTAGGAACGCAGCCAACACACATCCCATACCTAATAATGCATCACTGTGCATTTTTGTGAGTTTTCTTTTTAAATTGCAGCATCAAAATACAGTCAAACCTGTCTATTAAGGCCACCCAAGGGAAACAGAAAAAGTGGCCACTGTAGACAGGTGGCCTTTATAGACAGGTTCTAAAGCACATATTTCTTGCTACAGGGAGGCAATATAAGTGACCACTATAGACAGGTGACCGCTATAGACAGGTGGCCACTAAGACAGGTTTGACTGTATATGTAATGCTATGGATATAATGCAAATAAATGATGATTAAAACTTACCAGTTTGTTTTGTGACCTTTGGAGTGGGTTTCCTGAAATTTCGGGGAACTTCTGGCGAAATCTCCTATCGGCATCTGGTCAGTGCCTCCATTTTCTATTTTTTCACGATATGATGAAGGGAGCCCTCAGTGCTCGTAATGGTAAAGGCGCGGTCGCTTCCTTGATCTCTACCTCGTTGTTTACCTGTTGTCAACACAGCTTTGGCGGTTGTTAATGAGTTAGTCTTACCATTCAGCTACATTGTAGCTGGGTCAATCCACATCAAATCAACCAATTTTTTGACAATTTGTCACCCGACCCTCTTCAATTTTTTTTAAACTCGCACCAATTGTTCCTCAGAGTGTCTGACGGAAAACCCCAAAATATTTTGCCCCAAGGTCAAGTGGTTGCTATGATACAGCCTCGCATAGCAACCAATACGCTTTCCACGAAATGAGTTTTATGAAAATTATGGTTTTTTAATTGACCATTGAAGCCAGAATTTTTATCCAGTACAGCTCATTATCTGCAAATTGGAAGAACTTTATACTCTTTAAAAGAAAAGTCAATTGTGACGCAAAACTGACCTTTCGTTTCTGCATACGAGGTCACCGAACATGGTGTCGAATTTCATTTTTGAAATTTTGGATGCATATTTAGAGCCTCATATCTCTAATACTGTATGAGATCAGGAACTAGAATTTTGTACAGTTACAGACTTTGATTTGGGCAAAAATCCAACAAAAAATCAGCGGAACTGGGTGAGCCGTTTTTGTGAAGGGCGCCCTCAGATTTGGTAAAAATTAAAAATGTTCCAAGTTCAAAGTCACAGATGACCCTTTGTCCCATCTAGGAATACCATGAAATTGTTTGTATTAATAGACATTTACCAATATTATCGGGGGTTACCAAAGAAATTTTGGTACCAAAAGGTTTAACAGCTAATTTTCACCACCGAAAGTGGTCGTAAACGATGAAATTGGGATTCGGGGGATGTTTCACATGACGACAGTTTCAAAATGGAGAGCCCCAGCCCTGTCATATTTGCTGTAGTAATAGTCTGTAATACATATTTTAATAAAATATACCACAAGACCGCCTATTTGTATGATTTTGGCCTTGAAATTTGATACAAAATGTAATAAAAACAGCTGTCTTAGCATTTCCTGTGTCTTTGTGTGTGAACAAGACTTTGAGAAGGCATATAATTAAGCAATATTTCAAGAACTATGAAAAATTACAATGTACCATATTCAAATCATATAGTATCGATGCTCTTCTTTCAGATTTGGTATGTTTCTTTGTTCACCTCTTAAAGGCCAAGTCCACCCTAACAAAAAGTTGATTTGAATAAATAGAGAAAAATCCAACAAGCATAACACTGAAAATTTCATCAAAATAGGATGTAAAATAAGAAAGTTATGGTATTTTAAAGTTTCGCTTAATTTCGCAAAACATCCTGCTCAGTATGGAAATGAGGGAATTTATTTATTTGTATTTTATTATGTGAAATATCGAATATTTTAATTTCTGCAGATTTCACAATTAGGAAGCTCTCATTGAATTGTGTATAGGTTGCAACAATGGCAATTACACAATCATGTTCAGCGAGGAATCAAACCTTGTTTCACATTATAACAAGGAAAAATTAAAATATTTCGTATTTCATGTAACAACATACAAAAGAAATACCGGTAGTGAGTGGGTGACGTCACTGGTTCCCTCATTTGCATACTGAGCAGGATGTGCATATAACTGTTTTGCGAAATTAAGTGAAACTTTAAAATACCATAACTTTCTTATTTTACATCCTATTTTGATGAAATTTTCAGTGTTATGCTTGTTGGATTTTTCTCTATTTATTCAAAACAACTTTCTGTTAGGGGGGACTTGGCCTTTAATGACTTGACCTTGGAATGCTTCTAAAAATAGCCATAAACTAATTAAACATAGGATACGTGTACACAGTGCATCATTCGGTACCATAATGAGTAAGTGATATTTTTACAAAAACAGAAGCTCTTCAAGGTGTAACTTTATATATTAGTAGTATTCAAAGTTCTTGGGAGATATATGAAAATCACATGCTTCTGTATTGATAATAACCTTGAATTCATGTAACTACAGTGTATACTAGGTATTCATCCATGAATGAAAATGAATTTGACCAGTTTTTTGTTTTTTGTTAATGAAACTGATGATGTAAGTCTCATGAGGCACCTGAAAATATGGGTTTAATTACTGCAAATGAAAGCAGTGTCGCAAAAATTGAATCAAAGTACAATGCATTCAGATCGACCCATGTTTCTACCTAAAGGACTCATATAGAGAGCCAAGTAATTTTCATATACCTCCCAAGAACTTTTTGAATACTACGAATATAACATAGTAACACCAAGAAACACCTTTGCATTTATGAAAAATCCAGGAGTAATCATGCTTATATACTTATTGAATACTACCAATATACTGTATAAAGTAACACCAAGAAAAACCTTTGCATTTTTGAAAAATCCAGGAGTAATCATGCCTTCAAACGTCATCGTTTAGGCAAAATTAGGTGTAATCATGATTTTGAACGTCGAAAGTTGAAGGTCACTGTTCCTTGAGAGCAAGTAATTTTCATATATCTCCCAAGTACTCAATGAATAATATCAATATATAAAGTTGCATCAAGAAAAAAATATGTATGAAAAAAGTCCAGTATTAATTAGGTCTTAAAGCATCGTTTTTCAGGTATATGGGTAGGATATAGTCAGGTATAGTGTTTATCATGATTTTCATGGTCATTGGTTCAAGGTCATTGTTGAGAGAAACGATATGAATGTTACCTATTACCAAAGTACATATTAAAGACATCCAATATCCAAAGTTACACCTTGAAGAGCTTCTGTTTTTGTAAAAATATCACTTACTCATTATGGTACCGAATGATGCACTGTGTACACGTATCCTATGTTTAATTGTATCCCCCGGCAGTATGCAGGAGGATACTTTGGATTCAGCAGCGTTTCGCCGCCGCCGCCGCGTCACATTCTTGTGTGCGCTCTAGCGGTCACATTTCTCGACGAATTTCTTTCAGACTTCCTGTGGACGTGTATCTTGGTAAAATCTGGACCCCTATAGTTTCTGGTGATGCTGCCCCCAGTGTTCCGTCTTTTATAGGGTAAAAGGCCATATTTTGGGGGATAGTTTGTGTGCGCTCTAGCGGTCACATTTCTCAACGGATTTTGTTCAAATTTTGTATGAAGCTGTCTCTTGTTAAAATCTGGAACTCTATAGATTTTGGTGATGCTGCCCCCAGTGTTTCGTCTTTTAAAGGGTCAAAGGTCATATTTTGATAGATGTCTTGTGTGTACTCTTGTGTGCACTCTTGTGTGCGCTCTGGCGGTCACATTTCTCAACGGATTTCGTTCAAATTTTGCATGAAGGTGTCTCTTGGTGTAATTTGGTGATGCTGCCACCAGTGTTCCGTCTTTTATAGGGTCAAAGGTCATACTTCAGGGCATGGCGTGTCTGAGTGCACTCTGCAGGCCACATTTCTCAACGGATTTTGTTCAAATTTTGTATGGAGATGTATCTTGGTATAATCTACACATGTTTAATTTTTGGTGATGCTGCCCTCATTGTTCCGTCCTTTATAGGGTCAAAGGTCATTTTTCCATTTCTTGCACTCTTCTGCATTTCTTGATGGATTTCGTTCAAATTTTGCATGAAGGTGTCTCTTGGTGTAATCTAAAAACCTATAGGGTCAAAGGTTATACTTCAGGGCGTGGCGTGAGTGCACTCTGCAGGCCACATTTCTTGATGGATTTCTTTCAAATTTTGTATGGAGATGTATCTTGGTATATCTCTCAACACATTTCTTTCAAATTTTATATGAAGATGTGTCTTAGTGAAACCTACACATCTAAATTTTTTGCTGATGCTACCCCTACTGTACCACTTTCTATACAGTCAAATGTCATATTCAGGTTGTTGTTAGGGTCAAAGGTCATATTTTCGTTGCATGCATTTTGGAGGACACATTTGTTAACTCATTTCTTTCAGATTTTGTATGTAGGTCCATTATAGATTACACCTCTACAGTTTTTGGTAATGCTGCCTCTAGTGTTCCGTCTTTCATAGGATCAAAGGTCATATTTTAGTGGATGGCTTATGTGCGCTCTGAGGTCATATTTCTTCCGAATTTTCTATAAAACTGCATTATACTCTAATCTGCACAAATCGTTTTGGTAATGCTGCTCCTAGTGTTGACAATATTCCGGGCCACTGGTGGCAATTTCTACACCATCCTTTTGTTTGAGGGAGGGGATGGGGGAGGGTCTTTGTCCCTCCTTCAAATCGCTGCCAGTGCCGGGGGATACATTTCGCATTGCGTTCCTTTTTTTTTAGAAGCATTTCAAGGTCAAGTCATTAAGAGGTGAACAAAGATACGTATACCAAATCTGAAAGAAAAGCATAGATACTATATGATTTAAATATGGTACATTGTAATTTTTCATAGTTCTTGAAATATTGCTTAATTAAATGCCTTGAGTTCTCAAAGTCTCGTTCACACACAAAGACACACAGGAAATGGTAAGACAGCTGTTTTTATCACATTTTGGATCAAATTTCAAGGCCAAAATCATACAAATAGGCGGTCTTGTGGTATATTTTATTAAAATATGTATTACAGACTATAATTACTACAGCAAATATGACAGGGCGGGGGCTCTCCATTTTGAAACTGTCGTCATGTGAAACATCCCCCGAATCCCAATTTCATCGTTTACGACCACTTTTGGTGGTGAAAATTGCCGTTAAACCTTTCGGTACCAAAATTTCTTTGGTAACCCCCGATAATATTGGTAAATGTCTATTAAAACAGAAAATTTCATGGTATTCCTAGATGGGACGAAGGGTCATCTGAGACCTTGAACTTGGAACATTTTTCATTTTTTTCCAAATTTGAGGGTGCCCTTCACAAAAATGGCTCACCCAATTCCGCTGATTTTTTGTTGGATTATTGCCCAAATCAAAGTCTTTAACTACAAATTCTCATACAGTATTAGAGATATGAGGCTCTAAACATGCATCCAAAATTTCAAAAATGAAATTCGACACCATGTTCGGTGACCTCGTATGCAGAAACGAAAGGTCAGTTTTGCGTCACAATTGATTTTTCTTTTAAAGAGCATAAAGTTCTTCCAATTTACAGATAATGAGCTGTACTGGATAAAAGTTTTGGCTTCAATGGTCAATTAAAAAACCATAATCTTCATAAAACTCATTTCTTGGAACGCACATTGGTTGCTATGCGAGGCTGTATCTTAGCAACCACTTGACCTTGGGGCAAAATATTTTGGGGTTTTCCGTCAGACACTCCGAGGAACATTTGGTGCGATTTTAATGAAAATCGAAGGGGGTCGGGTGACAAGCATTGGTTGATTTGACATGGATTGACCCAGCTTCATGGTCATGGATATATATATCCCCCCAAAAAAAATTATCATGTATTATCATTCCTCCAATACTTTTTGATACAATAAATGAGAATTATGATACATTAACTTACAACTAATAATTATCCATTAATTACTATATCCAACTCATTATTTTTCCCAGCCCTCCAAAAGTCGCTCAGTGAGGGGGGGGGGGGGGGGGGGGGTGGTAGTGAGATTTTTTGTGGGGTTGCCAGCTTACCAGATTTCATGGGTCAAATGTATACTTCACACTTTGCCCCCCCCATTGGTTACGCTAGCGGGCTAGATGTATTTCCAAAGCTCTGTGCTATTCTCATACGTTTCTATTATACTATTTATTTTGATTCATTCAATCATGTTAAACTTTCAAATTAAAAAATATATAAATAATACAGTTTGCGGTCCGCGAATTATTTGTATCAACAGATATATATATACTTATATGTATTCTTAATGTTTGGAACGTATGCATCATTTCATTAAAAAGTTTTATTAGTTAAGATAATATTACAACGCGTGATGATAATCGCACCCTAATACACAATGGACAAACTTTTTTTCTTTTACGGGTGATTTGTGACCCTAAATGGGTAATCCTTGGCAGGCCCGTAGCGAGGGTTTCTAAAGGGGTGGGTCGTTTTGGGCAAAAGTGAACCTTTTTGTCATAATCAATATGGTAGGTCCTTGCTAGGGGGGGGGGGGTCCCCCCGGAAAATATTAAAATCTAGATGCTTTCTGCTGCAATTTATGGACTCCCGAGGGGAAATTTAGGGGTTGTGAATGATGATTTTGAACACACATTTTTGAAGTCGCGGAAACAAAATATTTGTTAGAGTGTGTGTTGAGCTATGCATGGCCACCTCTTTTTAAAATCTACTTTATATTACTTTTTCCAAAATGTTGGCAACAATGCAACTCACTACACCAGCTTTGATGCTGTACAACTGACAGCGTGTGGGTAATTCTCGTAAAAAGATTAAAGGTGTGTGTGTGTGTGTGTGTTTTCATGAAAAAGCGGACCTCATCCCAAGAAGGGGGGGGGGGGGTGTTGTCCGACCCCTCCGACCCCCCTCTGGCTACGGGCCCGCTTGGTGTCAAATTCTACCCCTAAATGGCGTAAGATAATTATGTAAAGTATACCCCTATACTAGTGGCACAAATGGCGTACCGGTATATGATATGTAAAATATATCCCTAAATGGAAAATGGCGTATGACAATGTAAACGACACAAAAAATGTAAACGTACCTCTTAATGGCGTAATTGGTATGGCACAGTGTTTAAATGTACCCAAAATGGTGTCATCAATGAATAAAGATGCTGTACTCCTGTACATAATAAAATTGCATGACATATTTGAAATCATACACTTGAAATAAGGGTCGTTCCCAAATAAAAATCTGCTTCATCACTCGGGCCTGTGCTTATACACATGAAACGTGATTATAGGACTCTAGTTGATCTGTCTAAAGTTTAATGCTTTGAAATAATCTGTTTGAAAGTTCGCTTTATCTTCCCAAAATATGTACGCTGTAATTATACCCCTCACCAATAAAAAGCCAGGTCCAAGGGTTACCCATTTGACATCATAGAGACTAGTAATTTATTTCCATTTTTTTTATGCCTCCGCCCACCGTAGGTGGTGCCGGAGGCATTATGTTTTTGGGTCGTCCGTCCGTCCGTCCGTCCGTCCGTCCGTCCGTCCCCTTTTCGTTCTCGCAATAACTTTAAAACCGTTTTTTGGATCAGTTTGTAACTTGGCACATGTATGCATATGGGAGGGACGATGAACTAAATAAGATTTCGGGGTCTCAAGGTCAAAGGTCACAGAGGTCATTATGTACATAAAAATGGTTAGTTCTCGTGATAACTGAAGAACTGTTTGTCAGATCAGCTTCTAATTTGGCCCATGTATGCATACTGTATGTTAGGGACGATGAACTGATTAGATTTTAGGGTCTCAAGGTCAAAGTGCAAAGGTCATAGAGGTCATTATATACATGAAAATGGTTTATGATGTATGGAGTCTAGGCCTACGTATTTTAGAAATTTCAAGGGGACAGTGGTCTATTTGCTATAAAAAATCTATTTCCTGTAAAAAATCTATTTCCTTGGTGTATTTGATGATTGTAAGTCATCAATGGTAAGTTTTTTATTTGTACGGGATGGAAATTAAATAAATTTTCTGTCTCTTGTGCTTTTTAAGTGAAAAGATTTGTAATTTTGTTAGACCAATCCTTTTTAGAGTGTACATGTATGCCATACATTTCCAATTTGGTGATGGCGGAGGCATAAATTCCGACCGCGCGCGGTCGAAGATTCATCTAGTTTTTTTTTAGTTTCATTTTAATGACATTTACTTCCAAAGTTTCAGTGTAAGAAAACAATGTCCAAGTATTTTCAAAAAAATTATGACAAAATATTTATTCATGTAGTTGTATTTTGGCAAAAGCTTGGGGTGAGGGTGCCCGTATTACATAATGGTACATAACTTAAGTACCAGGGTTCGTCCTAATATCAACTTACCAATTTATAAATCTTGGCACTTTCTGAGACTGGAAATATATCGTCATCAAAATATAAGATAAGACAGTCAATTCAATTCAATTCAATTTTATTCAAATTCAATAAAATATTTAAAAAAAAACCAAAGGAATACAATCCTGACAGAATAACAAAGTCATTATAAGTTCATCAAGAGTACAGAATAAGGTAATATAATAAGACAATAAAACAATACAAGAGATAACAACACAAGATAGAGCATTATTGGAATTGGGCGGCCATAAAAAACATGAGGATTTGTTGAGACGACTACCCTTAATAAAGGTGAAATAAGTTGCAATGAAAATTAAATATAATATAGAAAATTTAAAAGATAATAGATTACCATAAAGGAATAAATAATTACGAATATATGACATATTCTATTGAAAAAAAAAATATTACTGCACAACCCCAACATAGGACAATACAAAGCAGTAAAATCAAGAATTCACAATTTCAAACGCTTCATTAAGTAGGAATTTGAGTTTTCTTTTAAAGATACAATGTATTTGATTGAGTTAAGTGACTTTATTTCTAGTGGAAGATTATTCGGGATAGCAGGAGCATGCTGTCTAAAATAGAATAGGCCTACTACATGTAGTAGTGGGTAAGTTTTATTTTCAGTCCATGATTATAAAGATGATATTTATTTCTGCTTCTTGTATTATGGTCATGTAGCATATATACAAGCATTCAAAGTGAGCATTGATGATAATGATTCATGTTTTAAAAAAAAATTTCGCCAGACCTGCAAAATTCGCTCAGTGGGGGTTATGGGGTCCAGTTTCCTCCATAATTCCCTCACAAGCAAAAAAAAAAAAGGGGGGGGGGGGGTGCGTTCGCACACTCCGCACCCCCCTGGCGACGCCCATGAAGCTCATTAATAATTATCAAAAATAAAAATAAATGACATTAAAATAACATAGTTAATAAAGCAGAAATCAACCCAAAAATAATACGGAGTGATGAGTGCCTGAATAGTCCATCAAGTTCTAAACTCTCTTGCATGGGGGCTGTATCAACAAAGCATATCGTGCCATTTCCTGCCTCGTAAGCTAAGACTAATGGGGTGTTGCAGGAAAGTTGCAATCAATTGCAAATTGTAAAGCAAATTAGAACAACCATTCTGAATGGTTCATGGTCTGCCCATTCAAGAAGATGCGCTTGCAACAATGATTTTGATTGGTCAGTACCGATCAGTTGCAACTTGCAATCAATCGCAACTTTCTTGCAACACCCCATTAGTCTGTGAGAGAAAATAGCCACCCGTCGTCGTATCTCTTGTCCGCCGGATATTGTGTACGTATCCGGCACACTGTACAGCGCCCTCAGAGTAAGCAACATGTCGAGAGCAGTCGTCACATCGTCAATACCGCTGTAACAAGAACCAAAAAGAGGCCTGTAAATGTAAGTTTCTGTAACTTTCTACATTTTGTATCTTAACGTATTTATAAATTAATCTATATAAACTTAAACTTAAGTATCAGTTTGCCCACAAAAACCTCCATTTGAAACAAAATTACATCTGTATCCCAAATACCCAGTATATTTCCTAATGGTCAATATGACCATTGCTTGCTGATGTGGTCTAGCCCACTTATACATGTACAAGCTTATCTGAAGATAACCTTGTACTCCAGACTAGCTTTTACGGGTGAATAGGCTTCAATAGCTTTTGTGTGTATCAGCAGGCCCTTTTCCAGGCTAGATCATTCATACAGGAGAGGAAAATAATTATTTAAAATTTCACTTTCAAGTCTGAATCCCTACATTTGTGGCAAAGTAAGAGTTGAAGAGTCCCTGAATCAGGTAATCTAGCAAATTTAATAAAATTAAATCTTGTTAAAGAGCAATTTTGTTGTCTGCTTTTGACTGCTGCAACAGTGAATGTAGCTGCTAAATTAACGAAGTTACGGTCATTTTTAGGTCGAAAAATTAGCGCAATTAATTTCTTTTGTTTCCTATTGTTTTTATAGAAAAAAAAGTCAAAAGTTGTGATCTCGGACCATCCATTCAAACACAAAAACTTTTATAACTTTCTTAAAATTAAAGCTAACAAGATGAAAATTTCAGCAATTACAGATAATAACAGTATGAACATTTATATGTGAAACTGTCTCATAAAAAAACAAAAGATAACCATTAATTAATTAATTAGGTGATTAATTATTTTGTGACTGCATGTGTGTTTGCGCATGTAAAAATGAAGCGTTTACTGAAATTATCATGTCATCCAAGTCAAATGCAGGATATTTGTAAATGGAACAGACAAGGACCTTGGTTCTATCCACTCATAGCCACACGCCATTCCCGACTGTGTAGGAACGCAGCCAACACCCCGGGAGGGGGGGCCACTCAGATATATGGGTGTACACATATTTTTGCTGATTTACACAGTCATAAGCCCCGCCCCTAAAAAAAACCCATCGAAGCGACATCGTGATCACGTGATCTGTGACGCATGAAAAGTAAGGGAAAATATTCCACTAACCTATACCGTGCGCGCCCGGAGGCCCCCGGCAGGCCCCCGGCAGGCCCAGCCCAGTGCCGAGCATGATATTCACCGCATCGACCATTTGCATTGCGTATTTTCGTGTGTTTAATTCTTCACAATAAATTTGAATTTGGGACACAGTTTCATCAATAATGCCTAATCGGTGTATAGTTGCGGGCTGTAGCAAGACCCCTAAAGATGGTGTAAGCCTACATCATTTTCCTAAAGATGAAAATCTACAGAAATTGTCAGTCGCAAATCTAAAGCTCACGCGGGCAGAGTGGCAAGGGCCGGCCAAGTGAGTGGAGTACAATCTGCAGCGATCACTTTGCCGAAGATGATTTTGAGGATCCTGGCCTGTATTCCGAATTTGGCATGAAGAGAAGGATAAGCTAGCTAAAATAAAAGATTCAGCTATTCCAAAGATCAGACTTGGAGTCAAGTCTTCCAATCTGTTTTTCAACGACAGCAGCTGCAGCAGCTTCACCCGTAGACCGAAAATTCTGTCTCTCGTTCTTTAGCTAAGACGACCTAACGAACGAGAGACATCATTTTCGGTCTACTTCACCCGTAACTCCAGGGAGCTCCAACGCGTTGGAGCTCCCTGGAGTTACTTCACCCACGGCCCTTCACCGTATTCTGAGAGGGGTTCAAACATATAATATGGTAGAATTTCCCCTTGCCACTCGAGCTGCTTTGCCTTCGGGGTCTGATAAATCATCTGATAAATCAGAGTTCGTATCTGCATGGCTCAGAAAAGTCCTCCAACTCGGAATCGCGGGCACTTTTCCTCTCTCTCTATAAGTTACTCGAATTCAGCCAAAATCTAAGTCAGTACTAACGTACTTTGTAAAGCGAAGTAAAAAAAAAAAAAAAAAAAGGCCGTAAGTGAAATAAACAAAACAAAAGCGTTCACCAGTCGCTATGTACGAGGGGAACATAGTCACTGCCGTACTTTGTGTAGGACAAGTACATAAAGACGCATAAAACGGCTGTGCACGCGTTTATGACCAATGCAAAAATTTTGTTCGGCAAGCTCAGATGGATGAGAACAAAACAAAACAAGAGCTGTATATTTGGGCAAAAGCGTTTCTGATCTTGTAGAAAATATATTGCTAATGATTATTCACTCCTAAGATTATATTGATTAATTTCCTTTTTTCATAAATTGTCCGTTGAACAGAGGGGTCAAATACCGCATTCTGTGTACAATATTATATGCTGCAGCCTGCAGATCTTGTGCCTCTTACTTTTCATACGTCACTTGGGGGTTAGCCAATCAGCTCACAAGTTTTAAGGAACGGTCCCAAAACCTCTACTTTTCCCCCTTTTTCGCCAAAACGAGACATAATTTGGACAATCGATTGGCAGATTCGTGATTAGAAGGCCAAACTACATGGAAAGAGCACCCATTTTCTCTCTAATTTAGTCAACCTTTAAACTAATAATTATCCAAACTCATTATGTTTGATCCTGAAACACCATCACATTCTTTAATGATTAGAAGTAAGGAAACAACAAATGCCAAAATTTCAATGCGAAGATATGGAAGAAAATTCTTTTGCTCGCTTTGTTATTCTCATATGAGGGGTTCCGTCCACTGGCGTAGATCTGTGCACAATTTCTTCTTTTCATTAAAAAACATTTTGGGATGCTCTAAAATGCAAGTTTTATAGAGAGACTTTTTGGGAAAAAGTCCCTGGTTTGAGAGGGGGGATATCCCCCCCCCCCTCCACACCATAAATTCACTTTTTTCCCCGGGCGCCATAATCCTTAGATACGCCACTGGCTTCGCTCCCTCGCCGGTCATCACTCCCTCCCCCCCCCCCCCCCCCCCCACAATGACCGCTATATATAACTAGTAGGACGGCTATTCATAATGTGTAAGTTCCTATGGCGTGCCTACCTGAACATGCTGAAAGGGGGTTAACTATTCATAAAGTTATAGTAAGGACCATTATTCATAAGGTAGGTATGTTACAAAAATTCGAGATATCTTAGTTCAAGCATTTACTTGATTCCATCAAATAGAGCTTAATGAAAGCTTCAATTTGATACCTCATTCAGCTCTGTAGCTGCTAAATTAAAGAAGTTACGGTCATTTTTAGGTCGAAAAAATAGCGCAATTAATTTCTTTTGTTTCCTATTGTTTTTATAGAAAAAAAAGTCAAAAGTTGTGATCTCGGACCATCCATTCAAACACAAAAACTTTTATAACTTTCTTAAAATTAAAGCTAACAAGATGAAAATTTCAGCAATTACAGATAATAACAGTATGAACATTTATATGTGAAACTGTCTCATAAAAAAACAAAGGATAACCATTAATTAATCAATTAGGTGATTAATTATTTTGTGACTGCATGTGTGTTTGCGCATGTAAAAATGAAGCGTTTACTGAAATTATCATGTCATCCAAGTCAAATGTAGTATATTTGTAAATGGAACAGACAAGGGGTCCAAAAACGCTGATTTTCAACAATCCCCCCCAATTGTGAACACAAATCGACGCCCGTGCCTACAGTGGTTGTCAGGGCGGATCCATGGGTCAAGCCCCCTCCCCTGGAAATATAAGACACCAAAAAATGAAAGTTACTTTTTTCTTCGCTTGTCAGAGAATTCGGAGGAAGAAGACACCCCAAAATGCTGCTGACCTTTTTTCTCAGTTCTCAGTACTTGGTCAGAAAATTTCAGATTATGCCTTTCCCTCACAAACTCCTAGATCCGGCACTGTTTATACCAAGAAGGTACTAGGCGCTTGTTCGTACCTCCTTGTGTATACAAAGTCATTTTTTTGTTTGTTTAGGGCATATGTAGTTATGCAGTGGCGTAACTGGACCTTGGCGTCAAGAGGGGCCAAACTTACAAGGAAATGAGGAGAGGAAGAGAGGAAGATCCGTATTTCTTTCTTCTCGCCAGCCCTTCAAAAGTCTCTGGGGGGGGATGACATTTTTTTCCCCAGCCCTCCAAAAGTCGCTCAGTGAGGGGGGGGGGGGGGAGTGAGATTTTTTTGGGGGTTGCCAGCTTACCAGATTTCATGGGGTCAATGTATACTTCACACTTTGCCCCCCCCCCCCCCCCCCCAATTGGGTACGCTAGCGGACTAGATGTATTTGCAGAGCTCTGTGCTATTCTCATATGTTTCTATTATACTATTTATTTTGATCCATTCAATCATGTTAAACTTTCGAATTAAAAAATAAATAAATAATACAGTTTGCGGTCCGCGAATTATTTTTATCAGCAGATAAATAAGTATTCTTAATGTTTGGAAGGTATGCATCATTTCATTAAAAAGTTCAGTTAAGATAATATTACAAGGCGTAATGTTAATCGCACCCTAAAGACTTACACAACGGACAAACTTTTTTTCTTTTACGGGTGAAATTGTCACCAGACTCCTGGATCAGGGAGCGAATTAGCCTATTTATACCCTCTGAGGGTATAAATAGCCTAATTCGCTCCCTGAATGGCGTAATCCTTGGTGTCAAATTCAACCCCTAAATGGCGTAAGATATGTAAAATATACCCCTACTAATGGCGCAAATGGCGTATGATTATGGAAAGTATACCCCTATACAATTTTCAAGTATTTTCAACAAAATTATGACAAAATATTTATATACAAAAATGCTGCTGTAACAAGAGCAAAAAAGAGGGCTGTAAATGTAAGTTTCTGTAACTCTCTACATTTTGTATCTTAACGTATATAGACTTAAACTTAAGTATCAGTTTTGCCCACAAAAACTTCCATTTGAAACAAAATTACATCTGTATCCCCAATACCCAGTATACACACATGTATATTTGCTAATGATCAGTATGACCATATTGCTTGCTGATGTGGTTCTATCATCTGGTAAGGATCTTGTTGTATACTTAGTTAATTAATACCATAATTATTTATTTAATTAATTAGCCATTTTCGTCAATAAGTTAACTAAATACTGCAAATTTGTTGAAGAACTGAAGTTGAAAATTGTAATTGTGGATAAAAAATATTGACCGAAAATATTCTTTTAAATATAATTATACTAATTAATACATAATTATGAGAAAACTATTCCAATTTCTTGTGTGCAGGTTTTCAGTTCAAAACATGTTTGGTATGAAAGCTTGTCCATTCAGTTACAGCTTGAAAATAACGTCACATGACAAAAATGCTATCAGCCAATGCAAAGGCAGCATTAACGGGGAGTCCCCACAGCCATACGCAAATCGCCCGAACAGCCGCTCGGGAGAATTTACCGCCGCGAGAGCGCACGCATACGCATTTCACCTACATAAGGACCACTTTTCATATTACGAAATGAGGGTCTCTATTCATAATACAAAATGAGGGTCACTATTCATAATAGAGAATAGGGTCGCTATTCATAATAAGGATTGAGGGTCTCTATTCATAATAGGAGAAGAGGGTCGCTATTAAAGGGATACGCCACCAGGCGGCCGTGGGGAAAGTCAGGATTGCGTAAGCCCCATTCACTTGTACACAAAGTTTGTGCGTCGAACGCATCCGTCTCAACACATTTCTTTCAAATTTTATATGAAGATGTGTCTTAGTGAAACCTACACATCTAATTTCTACACTATCCTTTTGTTTGAGGGAGGGGATGGGGGAGGGTCTTTGTCCCTCCTTCAAATTGCTGCCAGTGCAATTACATACATTTAGCATTGCGCGGCCCCAGCAATGCACATTTCTAGTAGTAGTAGTAGTAGTAGTAGTAGTAGTAGTATAGTAGTAGTAGTAGTAGTAGTAGTAGTATAGTAGTAGTAGTGTTGTTGTTGTTGTTGTTGTTGTTGTTGTTGTTGTTGTTGTTGTTGTTGTTGTTGTTGTTGTTGTTGTTGTTGTTGTTGTTGTTGTTGTTGTTGTTGTTGTTGTTATTATTATTATTATTATTATTATTATTATTATTATTATTATTATTATTATTATTATTATTATTATTATTATTATTATTATTATTATATTATTATTATTATTATTATTATTATTATTATTATTATTATTATTATTATTATTATTATTATTATTATTATTATTATTATTATTATTATTATTATTATTATTATTATTATTATTATTTATTATTATTAACGTATAAAAATCGAGCTTCTCTACCGCTCAACTGCGGTGGTCAAATGCAAAATGTGTTTTTTAGGGTTAAAGATTGAAAAATTTGCCGCTCGGTCGCTTTGCCCCCTCGCTTCTACAATAACCGGGACCTGGGGGGGGGGGCACTAACTTCATTGTTTGCCCCGGGCGCCATAATCTCTAGATACGCCACTAGCTTCGCTCCCTCACATGTGAAATGTTGCGTCCAAATAATTAAAAGCAGTCCTGGCGTTGAAGTATAATTTTCCGCCTAAAAATATTGTTTGCTACAAGCTGTTATCTTTCTCTCAAATTTGCTAAAACGTCAGTCTGAGAGCTTTCGCGCTTCACGCGGGAAGGGGGAAACTCCCCCTCCCTGTACCCACCCCTGTTACATAAAGTGGAGTATTGCGTCCAAAATAACTGATAAGCAGCCAGGGCGTCGAACTATAACTTTCCGCCTAAAAAATTTGTTTGCTACAAGCTGTTATCTTTCTCTCAAATTTGCTAAAACGTTAGAGCTTTCGCGCTGGAAGGGGGGGGGGGGGGGGCGGGAACTCCTCCCCTCCCGGTACCCACCCTTGGTGAGCACGCTTTGCTATTTTGTTTGATAATTATGAAGAGACTTGGTTTTATAGTAGACACTGTTTTACTTTTTTACTGATGAACAACTTTCTACTGAATAATACATAAAAACTGATTTCCTAATTATATTGTCTTTATTAACTTAGCAACAATGAATGAAGAATTTTCACAAGGCATTCAAAAGAGAGGAATGGAATTCATGACGGCATTTAGCTGTAGAAAGGGGCGATGTATATATATATATATATACTTTTTTGTATATAACGTGAAAAGTGTGAACAATAGCCAGCCAAAACACCAAGGATCCAGAATGCTAATCAATGGTTCACTGCAACTCATTTAAGCACACTCGAGTTGTGCGGCAGAGGTACACACTATACATGGCCTGGTCTGAAAGCATCACTTATAAAGCATGGAAGTTCTACATAAATAAAGATTTACAATTTGCTGACTTTTCAAATGTTGCATAGACTGTTTTAAAATATTGTTCAGCTTGCGTTAAGTATAATTTTATTTATTTCTCATTTATTACCGATTCATTTACTAATTAAATAAAACAAGGATCTATTTGTACACCCAAGGAAACGACTGTACTCAAACGAAATTAAAAAAATGCAAAAGTGACAGAATAATTAACTATAGATTGTGCTCACTATAGTGTCTACCACCACTCCACCAGTGACCAGGAAGAAGTACTGAATGTACACATCCAGTTGCTTCAAACATTGACAATATGTGGGAGAGAAATGAGAAATGAGAGGGATGAAGATACTAGTTTGTTAACATTTAACGAACGACCGGTGAGACTGAGCAATAGCGACTCACAATTTCTGGCATTTATATCGAGTTGGTCAGAATGTTTTCATCCATGTTTATGTACGCACATTGACTAATTCATGCACTGGTGTACTCATGGAGGGGCCGGTTTCTCCCCATCCCCCCATGAAATTCAAACAGGGAACATTATCAGTGCCATATATACCATGGGCCGGCAGATTGGGGGTGGGGGGAGGGGGGCTCACACACTATTATATATATACATATATACATGTATATATAGATATGTATTATATATTACTAATTCAAACAAAAGTACAAAAATATGTCCCCCCCCACGTTTCAGGAGCGATTGACGCCCTTGATAGTAACGCTGCTGTCCTTCCAACAATCAACCTCGCCTAGTCGATTATGGCGGGACTGAGTGAAATGCGTCGAGTTAGGCGGTTTTCGACTTGTGCGGAAGTCGAAGCGGAAGTCGAAGAAAATCCGACTTACACGTGTATACATAACACGGGTGAGGCCGGGGACGCCGCGGTGCGGACTGTGGCTGGCGGCCCGGTGCAGTGGTTTGATCGATTGGGAGTTCTCATCGCATAATGTACATGATTTATATTGTGCCGACATCGAGAAAATAAGTACATACATGTACTGTACCTTTCATGTACCCAGTATTACTTTACACTCCTGTTACAAGTTGAACAATAAGGAATAAACCAGACACGTCCAGTGATTAATTCCAATGTATTAACCACTTAACTGCTATTGGGCTTATTACACATAAACGAAATCGGCGTGTGGCAGTTTCGTCAATGATTGATTTCACATCGCCGTCGTCTAGTTCGACTTGCGCAGTGTAAATTACATGTTTTTTCATTGGATTGTTCTGAGAATTTGATTGATTAAGGCGAATATTCAACCTACAAAAATGTACAAAGGATGAGTCTATGTTCATTGACTATTCGACACATGCAACATCGACTTGAGCGAGGTTGACTGTACATGGTATCAAAATACAGCGTAAGTTCGATTTCGGAGTATGTAGGTCAAAGTCAAAGGTCATAGCTCATTAAATATATGCGAAAATAGCTAATTATGTATGCAAAAATGTGGTTTCCATTCGATAACGTAAGTAATGTACGACCAGCCGGTTGGACGGACGCTGTACCTTTATTGCCTTCACGGCCATGTGCATATAAATGGATGCTAATTGAGTATGTAACTCAAAGGTCAAAGGTCACAGCTCATTAAATATGCCAAAATTGCTAATTATGTACATGAGAAAGTTTATTTTCAGATCTTCTCTTGGGTCATTCCATAAAGTAGTAAAATTTCTGTACATCCAATTCCCATGTATTAGGCAACACAATGGTTTTTATCGTGTACTATACGCACGAGGCGCAAGCCGAGTGTGTTTGACACCAAGATAAAAACTTGCGTGTTGCCAGATCGCACAAACTCACAGCCATGTATTAATAGTTCTATAAAAATGGTTACGAACTCCACAGAAACAACAAGAGACGCACAGTCATGGAGGCTGCCATTTACTTTCCTGGATGACATCACAGAAGCGCAGCCAACAAAAGTCATGCGCGTTTCAGTGTGCGCATGTAATCCCTGCGCTAAAATGACAATTAAACTATGTGATTTCTTTGCGTTTTAAGTTTGCACGCACCAGAGGTACGCGTACGCGCAGCTCAGCCGTGCTTTAGAGCCTTTTTGCTGTGCGTTATCACATTTTTTTTGTACGGTCACGTGGTGTTATTTGACCAATCAGGATGGCTACATTCTTGAACCCGTTTTATAATATAGTCTATAAATGGAGGTAACTTGTTCTGACGTATACAGGCCATTTGTACCCAACGAGGTGATGCTACGCTTTGCATTGCCCTTGTTGAAATTACGATAATTCCATTTATTGAAGGCAAACTAATAGTTAGATTGCTCTTTGATTGATATTCTTAATGTTATCTTAAATTCTCTAATCAACCTTTCCATTTTCCTTATTTTAACAGGGTGGACAGATCTTGCGTATAGCTACAGCTCTAAGCTGCTTGTGCCAAAGATCCATTACAGTCAACAACATACGGGCCAACAGAAGTAAACCAGGTTTAAGGTACATCTCATAACATAGAAATAATGTGTTGATGCCCTGTCAAAAACATGTAGGTAGATGGGGAATAAAGATTAACAGTGATGTCAATCAAAATTGTTTATTTATTGGAAAGTTTTTCTTTGCCTTCACATTTTAAGTTGAAGGAATAGCGGTCATATTTTTTGGGATAGATTGTGTACGCACTAGCGGTCACATTTCTCGACGGATTTCTTTCAAACTTTGTATGGACGTGTATCTTGGTAAAATCTAAAAACCTATAGATTTTGGTGATGCTGCCCTCAGTGTTCCGTCTTTTATAGGGTCAAAGGTCATATTTTGATAGATGTCTTGTGTGCGCTCTTGCGGTCACATTTCTGGATGGATTTCTTTCAAATTTTGTATGGAGATGTATCTAGGTATAATCTACACATCTTTACTTTTTGGTGATGCTGCCCTCATTGTTCCATCCTTTATAGGGTCAAACGTCATTTGTCCATTTCTTGCACTCTTACTTCTGCATTTCTTGGAGTCAAAAGGGGCCTGAGCTTTCGATCCTAGCAGAATCTCCTTCAGAGGCAAAAAGACAAACATAAAAAACAAGACAAGCATCTAATAGACTAAAGACACAAAACAGTATACATGTAACAGGAACTGTAAGGGAGGGGGGGGGGGCACAAAATAATGGAAACAAAAGGAGAGTGTGGGGAGTCAAAAGCAAGGAGGCAAGTAGGTGTGGAGGGGGATTAAAGCAAACACAAAGGCGTGGAGATGCAAGGACAGTAATCAGCCCCAAGCTCAAGTGTGGGTAATCTGTGGAAGCAAAGGATAAATGGGGAGGCAACATCAAACAGGATAAGGAACAATGCAAAGACAAGGGGTAAGAGAAAGGAGTATAAAGTCCAGTACGGTGGAGTGGTAGGGCAGAAAATAAAGAGGGAGTCGAGTTGTCAGACACCATGTGCATTATATAAGGCATATAGAGTAAAGTGTAGTTAAAAAATATATATTTGCTATCTACTGTATACAAGACTATAAGATGTAAAGCATATACTATATACTAAAAATTACATACATGTGCATATAAATATATAAAATACATACATGTACATATAAGTATATTATATGCACATGTATGTATTTTTTAGTCTACGCACATTGTTTCGGTGATGCTGCTCCTAGTGTTGACAATAGTCCGGGCCACTGGCGGCAATCTCTATGCCATCCTTTTGTTTGAGGGAGGGGAGGGGGAAGGTTCTTTGTCCCTCCTTCGAATCGCTGCCAGTGCCGGGGAAATACATTCGCATTGCGCGGCAATGGACATTTCTAGTTCTGATTGTTTCTGTCATGTTTAGACCACAGCACCTGAGTGGAATTCAGCTTGTGAGTAGGATTTGTGGAGGATCATTGCAAGGAGATGCAGTTGGATCATCAGAGATTACTTTTACCCCTGGAAAGGTTGGAGCTGGTAGATATACAGCTGATACAGGAACAGCTGGGTAAGTTAATAATAATAATAATAATAATAATAGACATTTATAACGCGCCATCTATATAGGTATCCTATTCCGAGGCGCGGAAGAGAGGAAATACATAGATGAAGAGTATAAACTTAAGCTTAGAGAAGTCAATCAGAGAAGGCGGTATTGAATAAAAATGTGTTTTAAGTTCATATTATTTGATAAGAAGCAGTAAAAGAATAGGTCTTTAGAATATACATTAACTTGCATACTGTACAGAGTTAGTGATCAGTGTAGGCTGACATATTTCTATATTGTCACAAACTGCATCCACTTTATTAAAATCTAATTATTTGCTCATGTCCATTCATATGTGTCTAAACCAAATTCTCCTTTGGTTGATCGTGTGCTTCATTTAATTATTGGCTCATTGTTAGATTTCAGAGTTTAATGTTCTGAAGATTTATAGGAATTAAGAGCATACATTTGAAGACAACTAATAATATATCTGTAAAGCACTTAGAGACATCACCAATGTATTCGGCGCTATATAAAAGCGGAATATTATTATTAGCAAGAGAAAATATTAAGCTAGTTGTGAGATTGCAATAGAAGAGATTCAGGAATTAGCTACATGTGGACTGCATACGTACATGGATATTGTGATTTGTGCTTTTGGTGTACACCATGCTTCATAGCTTACTACAAAAGTAGATACTGTAATCAGGGATCCATACTTACTTACGACAGGGGGTGTGTATTAAAACTTTTACTTTTGTAAGAATTGTGATGAGTTTGCAAGAAGATACATACATGTATATGTATGAACTAGCTTATAATATGCTCTTTCTCTCTCACTCTCTCTCTCTCTCTCTCTCTCTCTCTCTCTCCTTCTCTCTTGCTTTCTTCCTTATAGGAGTGTTGTACTCCTGATGCAGGTCTCCATGCCGTGTCTCCTGTATGCATCAGGTGATACCCATGTGACTTTAAAAGGAGGTACTAATGCAGAGATGGCACCACAGATAGACTACATGAACATGGTCTTCCAGCCTATTGCAAACAAGTTTGGCATCAACTATGATTGTAGAATTGTTAGAAGGTTCGTATTATCATCAGTTCATAAACACATTGATGTACATGTATATGTGGCACCATGTGCAATGTATGTGTTGTTAATTTTGAGACTCATTCTGAAAATTGTTATAATTTGTAATTCTAGACCATTGCAAAATGTCAAATGCAAAATATTTATACTTGTGTGATTGATAGGCCTGTGCCGATATGGTTTTTTTGACCATCGGCCGATGCCAATAAAATCTCGAGCATATCGGCCAATACCGATAACCGATATAAAGAAAATAACAGTAAATAAAAGAAAACACGTAAAATCTGCATTTTCTTTCAATATGAGGAGGTAAATGTTTTCATATTATTTATCATCAAAATGTGTACTTCCCGATAGCCTATTTTCAGATCGGCATGCGTAATATGACACAAAAAATTCCTTGTGTCTTTCCACCGTAACGACGATGCTTATCATCCTCTGACACTCATGAAATAATGCATCGGGCATGCTTTTTTTTTACTTGTTAATTCTTCTCTTTAATCATAAAAATGTTTGAAAATCACTGTTCATGAGGACGGAAAACATTGCGATGTGCCTTTGATAAAGTAGTCTTACAAATCCTCACGATGACCCATAGCATTCTTCAACAACGCTTATGAAATATTTTTACCAGATGCATGATTTATTTTCACTCGGTGATTCTGTTATTTAATCAATAATCAGGTCTCCCGCTAAAGATATATTCATTGAAATAATGAATCAAAATTACTCTTCATGAAGACAGAAAACTTTCAACTATGTGCTTTATAAAGGAAAATAGTTTTTTTTTTCTTTTTAAATTATCATGATGCATATCATAATTATCATTTTGTAATGAGGCTAATGAAAATTGTATCGGACAAATTACATTTGACTGGATAATTCTGCTCTTTCATGAGTTTCAACATATTCGTTGAATCACAAATCAGATTTTTTTTAAAGACAAGTAGACGAAGCAATCCTTCAGAAAGGGTAAAACAAAATTGTGATTTCTAAATGACGACGACGTCTCAATCTTCCTATGTAATAATGATCCTCATTTGCTGTGGACATTTTGGCCAATACCTGACTTTACAAATGTTTTATTTCATAATTAAACTACAGTTTAATTTAGATATTTATTTCAGATAATGCCTAATTTTATTCCAAAATATATTTCATTTATACAGGATTCCTTCTTACTCGACGTCGTACGATTTTTGTCATTCTAGCCGAGAAGGAACAATGCTGCCTTTGCGTAAAACCAAGCAGCCAATCACATCACAAACGCGAGACATTGCCCCGCCCCTCTCACCCCCTTTACATGACACTTGACTTCACTGATATTCAGTTGCTATGTGAAGTTAGACCAAAATTGCCGTTATTGGACCAATCACAGCGCTGTAAATTTTCCCGTGATTGACAGGCACATCCGCAGAACCCTAGTTTTCACGCCAATAGTATACTCATTCAGTTGCAACGCTATGCTAGGCCGAACTTGCCGATATTGAACCAATCACAGCGGTGTTGTTTAGGGGATTTCCCGCACTTGAACCTTCAGCACATGCGCAGAACTTTCAATAATGGCCGGTTGTGCCTTGAGTTTGCTTGACCAACCCAAGGAGTTATGTGCAAGCACTGAGGGCGATATGGGAATCGTTCCCAATGTAGCCTACCCTGGAATATTGTAGGCGATAACTGACCCAGCACACTGTGTTGTGCAATCACCATGGAAAGATACTGGTACCCCGTAATGGCACCAGTCGTGGCACGCCCTTGTAATACAGCTTCATTGCTGCAACGCCCTGTATCAACTGCCCTAGTCTCACCAGAGCGAAATGAACGGATGCGATTGACTAGCAGACATTTTACCAAATCGCGCAAAAAATGATGGCAGGAAAAGTTTGTTTCCAAAGAGAATTATCCACAGGGCTTTCTTATGTTCTGCTAATATTTTTCTAAAACAAGAACTTCCTCTTTAGCAGACTGAAACAAAATAAATAATATCTACCATATTTTCTGTTTTTCGATGTAACAATAACAATATTAATAATACCTGGCATTTATAACGCGCCTTTCCCAAAGTGGCCCAAAGCGCTAGATATATATTATTACCCCGGTCATTGGATTCTGGCACGCCCGCACACAATGTATGCACATTCTCCACTCCCTGGGGAGCATTCCAGCAATGGGCAGTACAGTGACGCTCACATGCTAAGCAAACGACATTAACTTTCGCCGTCTTAAGTTCCATAGATGTTGGCCAGACAATTTTTTTGCATGGAAAATACTTTTAAAATAGATTATCTTTCTTCAAAGTTAGGTCTTGACACTTCATTCCTACAACACACAAATCATGACGTAGCATCCCCACAAGCGCATTATACTAATGCGCATGCACAATCCCCCAAAGACAACACAATAGCTAGATAGCTTCCTGCTTATGGTTTAAGTAGCGCGCTGTGTACTGAGTGAATATTTTTACAACAGGTTGATTTACCTTAGATTAATCCTTCCTTCGCAATATAATTTGCGAAGAGTGCGCCACCACTGGTGCAAAGTGCGGCGACACTGGAGCAGCAGAAGCCCCGCAGAAGCGCCACAGTAGCGTTCGCGCCGTAGAAGCAAGATGCAATATTTCAGGTGGATTTCATTCACAAGCATTTTCGGCATCGAATGGTGGGTGATTCTTCAACAACCGTGGTATTTTCTGAAAGTTATAAAATCTAAAACTGTCAAACCCCTCCATGACTGGTACCATTACGGTACCGTATCTCATTTCTTAGCTTTAGACTTCCCCCCTCCTTGGAGCAAATTTTGAGATTATTACCTGTTCTCAGATAATGATGAGTGAATAGGTCATTTTTGGTTGTATATAGTGTCTCAAACTGTGCGAATAAAAGGCACATTTGGATTGATAGCAAGTACGGCTCTGGCAATGACTTCTGCCACGGACCTTGACAATGACATTGACAATGTTTATAATGGGAGATGCGATGGGTATGATGAAACATGTGTCTTTGTGTGTGTGTAGTACAAGCTCGATTATGTTCATTTTCAGTGATGAATGACATAAAACGTAAATAAAAAGGACCGGAAGAAATACGGTACATGTAGTGATGATCAGACACAAGAAATTCCGTCTTTCATAGTGGAATTTATTTCTTATTGTATCCCCCGGCAGAATGCCGGAGGATACTTTGGATTCTTGAGTGCGCACTAGCGGTCACATTTCTCAACAGATTCTTTCAAACTTTGTATGGAGGTGTATCTTGGTAAAATCTGGACACCTATAATTTCTGGTGATGCTGCCTCCAGTGCTCCGTCTTTTATAGGGTCAATGGTCATATTTTGATAGATGTCTTGTGTGCACTCTTGTGAGCGCGCTGGCGGTCACATTTCTCAACGGATTTTGTTTAAATTTTGCATGAAGATGTCTCTTGGTATAATCTAGAAACCTATAGATTTTGGTGATGCTCCCTCCAGTGTTCCATCTTATTTAGGTTCAAAGGTCATATTTTGATGTCTTGTGTGCACTCTTGTGTTGCGCTCTGGCGGTCACATTTCTCAACGGATTTTGTTTAAATTGTGCATGAAGGTGTCTCTTGGTGTAATCTAAAAACCTATAGTTATACCCCCGCCAAACGAGGTTTGAAGGGGGTATATCAGTCGACGGTCGGGCGGTCGGTCCGTTGCAAATTTTGCGGATCGAACTACTTTCTCAGTTTCCGACCAAAGCTCATGAAATTTGGTACACACATTGGTGGGAAGATGTGCAAGACATATTTTTCGGATGAGTCGGAATCTGCGTTGCCATGGTAACGGCATATTTATGGCAGAAAATCAAGGAAACACCTTGTGGATCGAACTACTTCCTCAGTTTTTGACCGAAAGTCATGAAATTTGGTACACACATTGGTCTTGGTGGGAAGATGTGCAAGACATATTTTTCGGATGAGTCGGAATCTGCGTTGCCATGGTAACGGCATATTTATGGCAGAAAATCAAGGAAACACCTTGCGGATCAAACTACTTCCTCAGTTTTTGACCGAAAGTCATGAAATTTGGTACACACATTGGTCTTGGTGGGAAGATGTGCAAGACATATTTTTCGGATGAGTCGGAATCTGCGTTGCCATGGTAACGGCATATTTATGGCAGAAAATCAAGGAAACACCTTGCGGATCGAACTACTTCCTCAGTTTTTGACCGAAAGTCATGAAATTTGGTACACACATTGGTCTTGGTGTGAAGATGTGCAAGACATATTTTTCGGATGAGTCGGAATCTGCGTTGCCATGGTAACAGCATATTTATGGCAGTAAATCGGAAAAATCTTGCGGATCGAACTACTTCCTCAGTTTTCAACCAAAAGTCAAGAAAGGCTGTTGTCACGGGGCGGGGGGTATTAATCATCATCTTCAGTGATATCTCTAGTTTTTGGTGATGTTGCCACCAGTGTCCCGTCTTTTATAGGATCAAAGGTCATAATAATAATAATAATAATACTGGCATTTATAACACGCCTTTCCCATATTGGCCCAAAACGCTAGATATATATCATTACCCCGGTCATTGGATTCTGGCACGCCCGCACACAATGTATGCACATTCTCCACTCCCTGGGGAGCATTCCATCAATGGGCAGTACAGTGACGCTCACATGCTAAGCAAACATTAACTTTCGCCATCCTACCGGGTACCCATTTAACACCTGGGTGGAGAGTGGCAAATGTAGATTAACGTCTTGCCAAAGGACGCTAGTGCTGTGGTGGGATTCGATACTTTGGAGAATGGCGTGAGTGCACTCTGCAAGCCACATTTCTTGATTGATTTCTTGCAAATTTTGTATGGAGATGTAACTTGGTATAATCTACACATCTTTACTTTTTGGTGATCCTGTATAGGGTATAGGGTCAAAGGTCATTTGTCCATTTCTTGTGCTCTTCTGCATTTCTTGACAGATTTCGTTCTAATTTTGTATGGAAGTGTATCTTGGTAAAGTCTACGCACCTATAGTTTTTGGTGATGCTGCCACCAGTGTCCCATCTTTTATAGGGTCAAAGGTCATACTTTGGAGGAGGGCGTTGTTTGCTTTCTCTCTTAGTGTACTTTCTAGAACACAAGTATTATGACACGTCAGGCATATTCTACGTTATAATACCAACCAGATACCTTTATTCTATATCAGGCTCCATAACAGTGTAATCTATGCCACCACAGATGGCGCTATACATATACATATACTGTCTAACACCTTTCCTTCTTTAAAACAAGATACATGTTTAACTGGATTACTTCATAACATACAACCTTCAGATTACTTGTCTGTTAAAATGTTGTCTTTACATAATAAAACGCAATGTATAACAATACCAATATTTGTCAGGAATGTTTTCATTATACATGGAAGTGTGGGTTATAATATGATATCTAGAAATTCCAGGTACTAAAACTGCATAATTGTGAGGAGCAATATTACCTGTGTAAAACACTGAAACATTGATAGTGCAACAGGCATAAGATTCAGCTACACTAACATAAAACGTGTTTCATCTAATAACACTTTAACAAAGTCAACTCTTTACTTAAAATGTGATCAACCACATAATGACCAATATTCTTTGAGAAATAGCATAAATCTTGATGCCAATCTTAAAATGTTTCACTTTGTTCTCCACTTTCTTTCTTTTTTTTCTTTTTTTTCAAGAAAACTGTTTAAAACATGAACTAGGGCAAAACTCTAAATGACATGTAAAATAAACATAAAAATATGCTTAAACAAAGCACACATGATTTGTGAGTCCAGTGGTCTTGGTATGGTCAAATAGTGACATAGTCCTTGAGGTACGACGGCTGACGGTGATGTCGCGTGCTTCTGCGAATTTCATGGTTCTCTGCGCGGATGTTATCGCGTTCGCTATGTTCGTCACCGTAGGGAATGTAGTCATCCTCAAAACTTTCACCTGTCAATCTCAGCGCTCTTCTATTTCTACGAAACTCAATTCCGCTTTCAGTGATGACTTTAAATGACCTGATCCCGACCTTTTGGAGAACTTTCGCTTTTGTCCGTGATTGGCCTTCACGAAATTGTAGACGAACTGTGTCACCACTTTTCAGTTCCGGAAGATCTTTCACTCTGCGATCGTGAACTTTAGCTTGACGTCCCTGCCTGATACGCTTTTTCTCCTTGACTCGTGTTGGTGGTTCAGGGTCAAGCATTTTGTCCTGCATTGGCAAGTTGTTGCGAAGTCTGCGCGAGAACATGCGTTGTGCGGGCGAGCTGTTGGGTCCAGCCTTTGGAGTATTACGCCATACAAGAAGGCTCATGTAGAAATCAGTCCCTTCGCGTTTTGTCTTTTTCAACAAGCGTTTGGCCAGTTTCACTGCACTTTCAACTTTACCGTTGCTCTGCGGATAGTGTGGCGAGCTGGTAGTATGCGTGAAATTGTAGTTGTTCGCGAACTGTGCGAAATCATTCGAATTAAATGGGGGTCCATTGTCCATCTGGACGATCTCTGGCACACCATGTGTTGAAAAGTGTCTCTTCAGCCTCGTGATCACTGCAGAAGCGTCCTTTTTCGCTTTCAGATTGTTGATTTCCCAATAGTCAGAATAATAATCGACTGTACAGAGGTAGTCAGTGCCGTCTAGTGTGAGAATATCGCAACCGACTTTCTGCCAAGGGCGGCTCGGCAGCTCGTGATTGATCAATGTCTCCTTCTGCTGCTTCTGCGGATACGCATTACAAGCTTCACCTTTTGAAACGTAGTCCTGGAGATCCGCTTTCAGGCCTGGCCAGAAAACACTTTCTCTTGCACGTGCCAATGTGCTGATGAGTCCAGTGTGAGCTACGTGCAATTTCTGATGGATTTCCGCTCGCAGTGTTTGTGGAACAATAACGTGTAGTCCTTTGAACACACACCCATTATTGTCGCACGATATTTCATTCCAGATCGCGTAGTAGGGCTTCGCCTCTGGTTTGCAATCGCGAATTGAGTCCGGCCAACCAGATTTTACGTAATCTGTGACCGCTTGAAGCCCGATGTCGCTCCGTGTCGCTTCGCGAATTTTGGCTTCTGTAGGCCTTGACAACAGGTATGGCGGCCATTAGATGGATGGTCTCCACTTCGTTTTCCGTTGCTGACCGGTCTGACGACTCCACATACGCTCTAGACAGTGCGTCCGCGATCAACATGTCTTTACCAGCTAGGTATTTCAGTTCTACGCGATACTCGTTTAGTCTTATCAGTAGACGTTGCAGGCATTTTGGTGCTGCATTGAGTGGCTTCTGAACTATGGCCACTAACGGTTTGTGGTCAGTCCATAAGACTATGTCTCTGCCATAGACATATTCATGATGGCGCTCTATACCAAAGATGAGAGCGAGCAGTTCTTTCTCTATCTGCGAATATCTGCGTTCCGCTCCTGTCAGCGCGCGGCTGGCTTAAGACACAGGCTGGCCCTCCTGCATCAGAACAAATCCGAGACCACCTTGTGAAGCTTGTCCTTCAATTGCTACTGTCTGATCAAAGTAACGAAGCACAGGCGCGTTGCTCACCAGGCGCTTTATTTCCTCAAACGCCTTGGCCTGTTCTGGCCCCCAGTGGAAGTCAACGCCTTTGTGTGTGAGAAGGCGAAGTGGTTCACACACGTCAGATAACCGGGGTAAGTATTTTCCCAAATACTTCACCATGCCGACGAATCTCTGCACATCACCGACTGATTCAGGACACTTTATGTTCTCAATTGCTGCAACTTTGTCCACATCAATCTTAAGCCCATCCTTCAACAATTTGTATGCGAATTTATCTTCATTGAGACGGATTCCACGTTCTTTGCAGCGTTGTAGGAATGCACGTAGATTCTTGTCATGATCGCGATTCGCTTCTCGAAGATTTGTGCCGCTTCCTGTGATGATGATATCATCTGCGATCTTGTGCACGCTGGTAAGTCCTTCTAGATTGTGATCAAGAAACTGCTGGAAAATCTCGGGAGCAGGTGAAATACCGAAGGGCATGCGGGTCCAGCGATACCTGCCCCACGGTGTCTGAAATGTCGTTAGTAAAGATGACTCGTCATCAAGTTCGATCTGTAGGAACCCTTCTTTGCAATCTGCTTTTGAGAACACTTTGGCTTGTGACATACAAGGTAAAACATCATCTAACTGGGGTAGTGGGTAATGCCCTCTTTTCAATGCTCTATTCAAATGTAATGGGTCGATACAAACTCTTATCTTCCCGTTCGGTTTTTGTACAGTAACTAGACTCGACACCCATTCTGTTGGTTGTACAACAGGCACAATGTAGCCCAATTTCTCCAATCTTTCTAATTCTTCCTTTAACGTATCCTTTACTGACAGAGGAACCCTTCTTGGTGGCATCACTACTGGTGTCACCGTTTCATCAACCTGTAGGTGTACCTTTCCAGGCATCTTACCCCTTCCTCAAAACACTTTGGGGTATGCTTTCAGAACCTCATCTTTTGTTTCATAACTGGCATTACTGCTATCAGACACTGAAGCTACTTGAAAGTTATCCTGACGAACTGTGATTATCTTCATCATCAGTGCCATTCTGAGCCCTATGAGAGGAACACAGTCCTCATCTACAACAACAAAATTTACATCATACTTTTTGTGATTTTTCACATTCTTCACTTTCAGTGTACACTCACCAACTGTTGTGATTGTTGCTTTACCACCATACAAAGAGAGCCTTTTCTTACATTCATGCATTTCAACATTTGTTGGCAATTTGTTCTTGGGCATAACATTACACATAGCCCCACTATCAATTTGCATCTGCACTTTTTTTCCTTTAATGCTGAACATTGCCATAATCTTGCTTGCACTGTTGGTCTTTATGTCATTGACAACTAACACTTCATTATCTTCATCATTACTAGATGTAGACCTTTCATCTTCTACCATCTTAGCTACATGTTTCTTTGTTGTACGTTTGTATTTTCCTTTTTCTTTGTTCTTGCACACCCGTGCAAAATGATTGATTTTGCCACATTTAGCACACTCTTGTTGTAAGATCTGACAACCTCCATGCATATATCGGACAAGAAATGCTGTTCACAATGGTGTTGTAGTGCCACTTGTCCGTACTCAGGCAGGTAAAAAAGCCTTCTCCCACAGCACTTCACTATTATGGAACCAAATCGATAGTAGGATTCATTGTGCTACATCGAAACAGTCTTTTGTTATTTTGTACTGGAGACTACTTAGAAACAATATTAATTGAATTTTCGCCCATGATTATATGTGTATATGATTTTGTTTTTATGTGTTTCATTTTTGTGTTATGCAGGGCCTGCAAGTATAACAGTGTGTTACTCACTGATGTGGTTACCCTGGGTAAACAATACTAAATAAATAAATAAATAAATAAACAAAATAAATATAAGCAGGGCATTTTCGGACTTCATGGCTACCATCACAGTATTTGCACTTTTTTATGACCGTAGTCTGTCTATCTCTTTGCTTACTTTCCTTGTTTTTCACAAATGAAACACTGTCATCACTCTTCGCCATGTCCTTCATATGTTGCTTTGTAGCGTAGTACGCATGGCCGATTTTAATGCATCCCTCAAGCGTGAGGTTACTCTCTTGGAGAAGCCTTTTTTGGAGAGTAGTGTCGGAAACTCCACACACTAGCCTATCTCTGATCAGGCCATCTCTCAATTGCCCAAAATCGCACGACTTGGCCAATGAACGTAATCGCACCACAACGCATCAAATGAAGACGATGCTTGGATACAATTATTGAACTTGAACCTTTCGTAGATGACATTCGTAGCTCCCATATAGTGTTTGTCCCATAGCTCAAGAACTACAGACAGCTTCTCTTTGTCAGAATCGGTCTCGTATGGTAGATTGTTGTGTATATCTAGGGCCTCTGACCCGATTGCTGTGACAAATGTAGCCACTCTAACTTTATCACCCTTATCTTGGAGACCCGTTACTAACTCATAGCTGTCCCACAACTGTTTGAATTTAGACCAGTTAGACCAGGTCGCCTTCTACAGACAAACGTAGGGGTACACCCTGTGCCATTATTTATTTAACACTAACATGGAATGCTATGCCTGGGACAACACAATGTACAGCAACTACTGCATCCGAGCCACAAAGTTTATGCGTACATAAAACTGTTGCACAACAAACAACAAATATCATATTGTCAACCACTTCTGACACCATGTTTGCTTTCTCTCTTAGTGTACTTTCTAGAACACAAGTATTATGACACGTCAGGCAGTTATAATACCAACCAGATACCTTTATTCTATATCAGGCTCCATAACAGTGTAATCTATGCCACCACAGATGGCGCTATACATATACATATACTGTCTAACAGGCGTGAGTGCACTTGCAGGCCATTATTTCGTAATGGATTTCTTTCAAATTTTGTATGGACATGTATCTTTGTACAATCTACAAATTTATACCTTTTGATAATGCTGCCCTCATTGTTCCATCCTTTATAGGGTCAAAGGTCATATGTAATTTGTGAGTTCTAACTTCCACATATCTTCACGGATTTCTTTCAAATTTTATATGGAGGTGTGTCTTGAAATGATGTGTAGTGAAATCTATAATGTTTGCTGATGCTGCCCCCAGTGTTCCGCTTTTTATAGGGTCAAATCTCATATTTTGGTTGCATGCATTCTGGAGGACACATTTGTTGACTGATTCTTTCAGATTTTGTATGGAGGTCCATCATAGATTACTCTACACCTCTGCAGTTTTTGGTGATGTTTCCCCAGTGTTCCACCTTTCATAGGGTCAATTGTCATATTTTGGTGGATATCTTGTTTGCGCTCTGCAGGTCTCATTTCTTGACAGATTTCTTTTGAATGCATTATACTACACACATTGTTTTGGTGATGCTGCTCCTAGTGTTGACAATAGTCCGGGCCACTGGCGGCAATCTCTATGCCATCATTTTGTTTGAGGGAGGGGAGGGGGGAGGTACTTTGTCCCTCCTTCGGATCGCTGCCAGTGCCGGGGGATACATTCGCATCGCGCGGCAATGGATATTTCTAGTTTTATCTTGCGTTTCATATCGGTATCGGTTGTTAATAAAAGGGAAGATTGGCCAATGTTGATAAAGCAATATAAAAGCCAATATCGGCGGTCTCCGATAGCCGATAGTTATATCGGCACAGGCCTAGTGATTGATACAACAATTGTGGACTTTTTATGCCTCCGCCACCCAAGGTTAGTGCCGGACGCATTATGTTTTCGGGTCGTCCGTCTGATCTGGCACCGGCGGTACGTATGCGCACTGCTGGCATTAGCAGCGCGTGGCCATTTTGTGACCTAAATTCTCTCCACCTAACTTTCACCTTTTCGCGCGTGGGTACGTTCTTCCTATCTTAATTTTGTGCATATTCATTTTCTCCCTGGCCAGCTGTCGAATGAAAAATTGGGGTTTTCAATCGTACTTCTAGATCCAGTAAATCAAGCTCATTTCACACATATATAATTTGCCACTATCTAAAGACATTGAAATACAGCAAAATTGGCTTCAAAATGACCTTGTTCATAAAATCATGGTTTAATATTTGTTGCCATGGTGAATTTTCAACGGTTTTCCAGGTGTCAACATACAATTATTTTGATTGTTTATTATCCACTCTTCAAATTGTTCATTTGGTGGTACAAGTCTCATTTGCTACTTTTTTTGTTATTAGCATCCAAAGTCGAGCTAGTTTCACCAACTTTTGTCTTTATATTGACCTTCATCCAGAAATTCGGAAATTATGCCATACTGAACCAAATTGGAGTGTGTGAGGTAATATGTTTACGGATATAGTTAACGATTTAATAACAATGTTACGTCGATTTGACTTTAATTCGGTGGATTTTGAAGAGTTTGAAATCACAGCAAAAGCAGCAATCCCCCATTTCTATCGAGACATGGATTGGCCTTACGCCGCCTGCATTGGGGTAGCAAAAGTCCAATTTCCCTTAGCGAGCGCTGCGTTTCATGCAGGATTCAGCGTCATGGACGAGAATAAACAAGAATCAACCTCGGATATAAATTCACACTAAAATCCCATTTGAATTAGTTATGACGTTATTTATCCAATTTTCATGTCATTGAAATGTAATGATTTGATTTTTGAAATGTTTTCGATCTGAAAACTCCTAAAATTATGAGAAATAAGGTAATTTTGAGCAACCTCGGAAGATTTTGACCGTGTTTTTGTCAGAGCAGTGCATTATGTATGTGGCAGTGGGACGTAGCATTTCTTTGGGTACAAGTAGCTTGAAATTTCCTTTTTTCTCAAAATCAAACCATTGCATCACCTGAAACATACAAAATCTAATTATAACATTTTACAGAATCTGAATATGGAGGAATCATGATGTAACTCATTTAAATGGAATTTTAGTATAGATTTATATCCGAGGTTGATTCTTGTTTATTCTTGTCCATGACGCTGAATCCTGCATGAAACGCAGCGCTCGCTAAGGGAAATTGGACTTTTGCTACCCCAATGCAGGCGACGTACGGATAACCCATGTCTCGATAGAAATGGGGGGATTGCTGCTTTTGCTGTGATTTCAAACTCTTCAAAATCTACCGAAATAAATTCAAATCGACATGACATTGCTATTAAATCTTTAACAATATCCTAAAACATGAAATATCACCTCACACACTGCAATTTGGATCTGTATGGCATAATTTAATTCCCGACGAATTTCTGGATCAAGGTCAAAATAAAGAGGAAATTTGGTGAAACTACCTTGACTTTGGGGGCTAATAAAAAAAAAAGTAGCAAATGAGACTTGTAACCCCCCCAAATGAATGATTTGAAGAGTGAGTGGTTGATAAACAATCAAAATCAATGTATGTTGATACCTGGAAAACCGTTGAAAAATCACCATGGCAACAAATATTAAACCATGATTTTATGAATCGATTATATGACAAACAAGGTCATTTTGAAGCCATGTTTGTTGTTTTAATGACATTAAGGGGGAAAATTATACATGTTTAGAACGAGCTTGATTTACTGAATCTAGAAGTACAATTGAAAACCCCAATTTTTCATGCGACAGCTGGACAGGGAGAAAATGAATATGCATAAGATGAGAAGACAGGAAGAACGTACCCATGCACAAAAAAGTGAAAATTGGGTCACAAAATAGCGACGCGCTGCTAATGCCACAAAGTATGTGCGTTTTCGGAGCGGTGTGCATACGTGGCGGAGGCATACATTTCATCTAGTTTTCAGCATGTGATGCTATTGAAATCTCAGAGAAAGAGAGAGGGAAGAAGGTAGAGAGAGAGAGAGAGAGACAGGAGTGACAAAGAGTAGAGATGGATTTAGTATGTCATCACAAGTTTTATTCATTTTCAACGTGAAGTGTTTTAATCTCTTTGATTGTATTGTTGCATTTCCAGAGGTTATTATCCAAAGGGAGGTGGTGAGATCCAAGTAATAGCCAGACCAGTACATGACCTTTCACCCATAACCCTGACAGAGGTCGGATCAGTGACCAGGGTAACAGGAAGAGCTTTTGTAGCTGGAACCTTGCCTCGGAAGGTATTACAAACATAAAATCTTAAATGCAAATGACTGGTAGGCAAATTACAAACTGTTGCTGATGCACAATATGTGAAAGCTGAGTGACAGCCCTCCTGCCTAATGTATACTACTGTAGCTGATGAATATTGGGTATACTAATAAAATCCAATACTGTATTGTATCAGTAAAAGACTGAATTATGCATCATGGTTATTTTGAGTGATAGGTCATATAATTTATTCAACTCTCTCTCTCCTTTCTCTTGCCCTTCATCCCCCTTTATCTTGCCCTTATCTCTCTCTCTCCCCTGCTTTTCTGTATATGTTGTTTATGTAATGTAGCTAGCCCAGATCATGTGTAATACAGCAAGCAGTGCGATCAAGACAGCTTACCCTAGTATAGATGTTAAGATTGAATCGGTACAAGAACCCCATGGTACAGCAGTTGGCAATGGATCTGGTATTATGTAAGTCTCTTTATCAACAAATCCTCTACTTTTCATATCTGCAAGCAAGGGGTCAAGTTTCAGCAACAGTGACAATAGTCTATAACTACATGAATTTCTGTACGGATATGATTGTTATGTTATATCATCATTTTCATATTTTATGGAAGAAATGAATACATGAAGCATACATTTAAAGTAGATAGGCTTCTTGATGTAGTATGTAAATATAAATCTGCAAGTTTTGATAGCTAATCAATCATTTTCATCTTTTTATTTGAGGAGGTTGAGAACATTCCCTTGAAGTTCAATCATGAGAGAATTATGATCCCTTGTTAATGCCCTTATGTTAAGTCTACAAAGTGTCTTTCAATCAAGGTGCATTAAATTGATACCTTGGTAGAATTTTTACCTTGTAACATTCTTTTGACTAATTTCCTGTATATACCTAATACTTATACAAGAACGGTTTATTATTATTATTATTATAATTATTATCATCATTATTATTATTATTATACTTGAATTGCACTGTATAAAGAATGCCATTATTGTTATCTTATTTATGATAGACTGGTAGCAGAGACGAGTACAGGATGCAGACTAGCTGGATCCAGACTTGGGAAGAGAGGTGAGATCTGGGGAGCATTTCATCAAGCATTTTGTCAGTGATTTTTACGGACAAAGTTGCTCTCAGCCAATCAGATGCAAGGATTTCAGTAGCTTATAACAGTTGTCGGTAAAAATCACTGACAAAACACTTGATGAAACGCTCCCCTGAAAGGGAGAAAAGAGAAGACTGGACATTCATCTGATTGACATCCCGTTACTAGTAAAGGTAGAGGGATGCCAATCACATGAATCTTCTTCTGTGAGTAGCTTATGAGTTTGAATGTAGCTGGTAGGTCATGAAGCAATCACAGAACCTTTCTGAAATCATATTTGCACTGAAAATTACTATGTCCAGATGAGTAGCCCGGCCATGGTTTGGTTTACATGTATGTACATGTTTCCACGATATTTCCTTCGGCCATGGTTTGGTTTACATGTATGTACATGTTTCCACAATATTTCCTTCGAACATGGTTTGGTTTACATGTATGTACATTTTTCCACAATATTTCCTTTTTTTTTTTTTGTCAAAGATATAGGGTTAAATTTGGTATCATGTTTGTTGCAGGGTTGAAATTGGAAATTGGGTGGACATAGGAGGTAGATCCATCAGCAATTGTCGCCAAACCATGTGTCATAGAACTTTTGGAGAATATCCCCCCCCCCCCCCCCCCCCCCCCCCCCCGAATACTTACTCTCTTAAAGCTCAGGCTGTAAAGGGTTATAAAGAATGAAACAATGTATTAAATATTTTGTTGAAATCAGGTAAACAAGCTGAAGATGTTGGACGTGAGGCAGCGGATGAATTACTCAACAATCTCCAACATGGAGGATGTGTCGATGAATACCTACAGGATCAGGTGGGGAAAAATCTCTGCATGAATCTTGAAACTGACAACACAAATATTTTTTATCAATGAATAGTAACATTCTTCACAAAATCTCATTAATTATGAAATACTATCTTGTTTATAATGATTACAGGAGAAAATAATTCCAAATGGGAAGGAAAAGTAATTATTTTCAGTCTGATTATGTTTTGTTAATTTCTTGACAAGGAAACAAAGGTGCAGTGATTGTTTTTATTGTGTGTGTGAATGTCATGTTTCTATGGTTGACTAAATTATAGAGAAAATGATGCAGCTGTTTCTATGTATTTTTGCCTTCTAATCACGAATCTGGCAATCAATTGTCCAAATTATGTCTCGTTTTGGCGAAAAAGCGGGAAAAGCAAAGGTTTTGGGACCGTTCCTTAAAACTAATGTGAGCTAATTGACGATTTGACGTCACACCCCCAAGTGACGTATGAAGAGTAAGAGGCACAAGATCTGCAGGCTGCAGCATATAACATTGTACACAGAATGCGGTATTTGACCCCTCTGTTCAACGGACAATTTATAAAACGAGCCCCAGGGGGCACGACGCTCACCTGAGGTGGATCAATTCACACCTGGTGCAGGGGCCCCTATAAGGCCACCCAGAAAAATTTCATGAACAACTTTCATTCTTCAACTATAGAGGTATCTCTAGACACAATACCAAGTCTGAGCTTCCTACCAAGTTTGGTTAAATTCCAATCATGGGTTTTGGAGAAGAAGCTGAAAATTTAAAAAGTTTGGATGGCAGACAACTTGGCCCACCCCCCTCCAGTATGTTACCCCCACAGACCCCCTATAGGGCCACTCAGAGAAATTTCATGAACAACATTCATTCTTCATCTATAGAGGTATCTCCATACACAATACCAAGTCTGACCTTTGCCTGGTTCTGGAGAAGAAGATGTTTGAAATTTACATAGCTTTTACAATTGGGGGCCTTCCCCCTGGGCCCCCCTGGGGGCCACATGTACCATTTTAGCAACTTTGGGTCCCCTACCCCTAAGGATGATTCCTCCCTAGTTTGGTTGAATTCCGATCATGTGTTTTGAGAAGAAGATCAGAATGTACATTTTGCCTGGCAGCGCCCCCCCCCCCCCCCTCCAGTATATTACCCCCACAGGGCCCCTATAGGGCCACTCAGAGAAATTTCATGAACAACATTCATTCTTCATCTATAGAGGTATCTCCATACACAATACCAAGTCTGAGCTATACCTGGTTCTGGAGAAGATGATGTTTGAAATTTACATAGCTTTTACAATTGGGGGCCCTCCCCCTGGGCCCCCCTGGGGGCCACATGTACCATTTTAGCAACTTCGGGTCCCCTACCCCTAAGGATGATTCCTACCAAGTTTGGTTGAATTCCGATCATGGGTTTTGGAGAAGAAGATGAAAATGTAAAAAGTTAACGGACGACGGACAAATTTCCATCGCAATAGCTCACTCGAGCCTTAGGCTCAGGTGAGCTAAAAAGGAAATTAATCAATATAGTCTTAGGAGTGAATAATCATTATCAATATTTTTTCTACAAGATCAGCGAACACTTTTGCCCAAATATACAGCTCTTGTTTTGTTTTAATACTTTTTTTTGAACAATGTTCTCATCCATCTGAGCTTGCAGAATGAAAGTTTTGCATTGGTCCTAATAGTAGGGTATCTAAGAGGGGTATCCGCGCACCCCCCACAGGACTAAACAAAACCAACTTTTTTAACTTCTTCATAATATACTTAAAAACATTCAAGATGTTAACAAGAAAAAAAAGTGGCCCCGAATATGGAAAATCAAGGGGGCGTCAAGGTGGTCAAAAAATGCCCTTTTCAAATTTTGTTGAGAGGTCCTTTTGTACTTCCGTCACATTTTGACCTGTAACTTTCTGTATGGTCATCAGATTAGTATGAAAATTGGTAGCGTTCTTGCCAGTACTATTCTACACATTTTGATATAAAAAATATATCCATATCAAAATGTATGTTGCCATGGCAACGGTTATCATGAATGAAAATCTAACTAGAATAGAAGAATTTCATATTGTTTTCAAAGAAAATTGCTTAGACATGAAAACAATCACTTCAGTATGAGTTTGATGCAATATTCACTGTGTTCAATGACATTTCCTATCACTTTGAAACATATACAACATATATTGATAAAAGGAACTCAATTGCATATTGGTATAGTGATATGTTATGCGTATTACAAACCTATTGTGTTCGCGTATTTTTCAAGATTTCGCAGTCTTTATGCATTAAGAATACGGACAGCTTAATTTCAACCTGCAACCCTGTTTTGTGATAATCTGATTATAATAAAGCTTGATGTTGATGTGTGTACCGATATTTCACTCATTTTGACACATGTTATAATATCTGTTGTCATGACAACCATGGTTATAACTGGTAAACTCACCCCCTTTTTGCGTTTAGAATTACCAAGAAGGACGTATTACGGTATCTAAGAGGGGTATCCGTGCACCCCCATGACTAAACAAAACTGACTGTTTTAACTTCTTCATAGTATGCTTAAAACATCAAGATGTTAACAAGAAAAAAAAAGTGGCCCCTCTTAGGGAAAATCAAGGGGGCATCAAGATGGTCAAAAAATGCCCTTTTCAAATTTTGTTGAGAGGTCCTTTTGTACTACCGTCACATTTTGACCTGTAACTTTCTGTATGGTCATCAGATTGGTATGAAAATTGGTAGCGTTCTTGCCAGTACTGTTCTACACATTTTGATATAAAAAAATATATCCATGTCAAAATGTGTGTTGCCATGGCAACGGTTATCATGAATGAAAATCTAACTAGAATAGAAGAATTTCATATTTTTTTCAAAGAAAATTGCGTAGACATGAAAACAATCACTTCAGTATGAGTTTGATACAATATTCGTGGTGTTTAATGACATTCCTATCATTCTGAAGCATACACAACGTATTAAGAGGAACTCAATTATCTGTTGCCATAGTAGCATGTTATGCGCATTAGAAACCTCTTGTTTTAATTCCAGATTTCTCAGTTCTACACAGTAAGCATAATGAACTTCCTAATTTTAACCTGCAATTCCATGATAATCGACTATAAGAAAAAAAAAAGATGACGATGTTTGCATCACTATGTCACACAATTTGATACATATTAGAATTTCTGTTGCCATGGCAACTGCTGGTAATACAATACAATACCAGACCATACCACACCATGGATTGCAAACATATTCGTTTTCTAACATATTTTAAGGAACCCGTGCTAAATGTTTTAGCACTAATTTTGTCTAGCTGATGTGTGATACATGGAGGTATAAGTGACAACACATCTGTTATTTTTTAATTTTTTTTTTTTCTTTTAAAGAAACACACTCACACCCGTGTTATATGCCCAAACACCATTGGAACAACTATAGAATACCTCACCACAAAAGTTGACCACATGTCCATTAGTTGACCAACGCTTCTCTAATGAAGCTGAATCCAAAGACTTAAGTTTTTTAGCTACCGTAAATAGTAATTCTAACCATAATCCTAACTTTAAGTTTAAACATAACCCTAACCACAACCCTAACCCTATAAACCCTATGTGTTGGTCGTTTATGCACATAAGTCTATGTGGTAGGGTATTCTATAGTTAAGCCACACCATTTATCTAATGTACGATATAAAAGAGCAATTAAGTATCTTTTTTTCTTCTTTTTCCCTCTCTTTTATAATTCTTTGCTTGTCATAAATCAGTGTCCTCTAACTTTTGAAAAGAGATTTATTAACATGTACCATCAACCCATCCTGACTCCCAGTCAGGATGGCTTAGAACGCCAATGCCTTAACCACTAGACCACGGAGACGGGTTAGTGGTTTCGGCGACACCAGATTCAGTTGACCGACAGATTGACAAATCCTCAACCTTATTAATTAATTCCTTTGTCGGGGGCAGGTGAGTTTTGAACAAAGACAATTAATAAGGTTGAGGATTTGTCAATCTGTCGGTCAACTGAATCTGGTGTCGCCGAAACCACTAACCCGTCTCCGTGGTCTAGTGGTTAAGGCATTGGCGTTCTAAGCCAACGACCCGGGTTCGATTCCCGGCGGAGACATTTTTTCAGCCTTTGCAAATATTTCAAAAAGGGAGGACAGCTCTGGGGAACTTTGATTGAGCTACGCAACGTTATTCTCGCAATTTCTTTCACATATATATATATATATATATATATATATATATATACAGTGTAAATACAACTAAAGTACTAGACGTATAGGGTTGTTTACTATTCTACCACTACGTGTAACTACCTGACTTTGATTGTCACTTACAACATCAACATCTCCATCCTCTTTTGATTTACATGTAAATTGCTGCATAATAATTTTAACAAATTTAACAAGCTTTTTAAGATGGCAAGCTTTTTTTGTAAGAAGAATTTCCGCCATTACTGTTGTATTTGGTCTATGTATATTAAAATCAGACAAGTACAGTTTTCTCTCATTAATAAAAATGGGCAAACAAGCAAATAGTGATATTCATCACCAATATCTAATGATGTACAGAGTGTGCATAGACTTTCATTTAACAAATCAGAGTTGAAACGACTGTTATTAACTGGTAATCTATGTGTTCAACATCTAAATTTACATAATAGTGTTGCATCTGCGCTATTCAAGAGACACAAATATTTTTCAAACTCTAGCTCAAGTTTAAAAATCCTATAATTAAGGCACACCCGATTCGACCAGGTTGCTGCTCGCCATTCCTGTTTAAACATATCAGCTAGTCTCAAACGTAATGCACCTAAAATCCAATCGGTATTAAATCCATTGCCCTGAGAAAGCCACACATTAGTGAATCCTGCATTATTCAATATGTTTTCAATACATGTTAGCCAGGATGATACAAAATCTATCTCCTCATTTTCATGTAATCTTCTTATTAGTCTGTATAATAAAAAAGTATATTTTTTTTACTACATTGGTAGAGACCAATGTAGAGACCAATGCGTATGAATTGTCATATGAAGCGAGAGAGAGAGAGAGAGAGGGGGAGAGAGAGGGGAGGGGGTAATGTCCTCTTTACCCTTAATTATCCCATCCACCCAACAAAGTCCTAACCTACATGTATCTCACCTCCCCTACAACATATCCCATCACCCCATCCTGACTGGGAGTCAGGATGGGGTGATGGTACATCTTTTCAAAAGTTAGGGAACACTGATTTATGACAAGCAAAGAATTATAAAAGAGAGAGAGAGAGAGGGAGAAAGGAAAAAAAAAAAATTAATTGCTCTTTTATATCGTACATTAGATAAGTGGTATTTGGGCATATAGCACGTGTGTGAGTGTGTTTCTTTAAAAGAGAAAAAAAATTTAAAATAACAGATGTGTTGTCACTTATACCTCCATGTATCACACATCAGCAAGACAAAATTAGTGCTAAAACATTTAGCACGCCGGGTTCCTTAAAATATGTTAGAAAACGAATATGTTTGCATGGTCTGGTATGGTCTGGTATTGTATTGTATTACCAGCAGTTGCCATGGCAACAGAAATTCTCATATCAAATTGTGTGACATAGTGATGCAAACATCGTCATCTTTTTTTTTCTTATAGTCGATTATCATAGAATTGCAGGTTAAAATTAGGAAGTTCATTATGCTTACTGTGTAAATTTGAGAAATCTGGAAAAAAAAATATGCGAAAACAAGAGGTTTGTAATACGCATAACATGCCACTATGGTAAGAGGGGCCACTTTTTTTCTTGTTAACGTCTTGATGTTTTAAGCATACTATGAAGAAGTTAAAACAGTCGGTTTCGTTTAGTCATGGGGGTGCACGGATACCCCTCTTAGATACCGTAATACGTCCTTGGTAATTCTAAATGCAAAAAAGGGGGGGGGGGGTGAGTTTACCAGTTATAACAATGGTTGTCATGACAACAGATATTATAACTTGTTTATAACTAGTGGAGCACTGGTGGTTCAGTGGTAGGATTCTCGCCTGCCACGCTGGTGGCCCGGGTTCGTTTCCCGGCCAGTGCAGTTCATTTTCTATTTTAATACCGATGTGTTGGCTCAGTCAGTAGAGCGTCCGCCTTACAATCGGGAGGTCGTGGGTTCGAACCTCGGATACCCCTCTTATATACCCTACTAATACTACCCTAGAACTATGAACCTCGGCCGCGTCAAACCAAAAAGACGTTAAAAGATTGGAGTTGCTGCTACCTTGTTTGGCGTTCAACTATTGAAAGGATAGAGCAACGTCGATCTGGCCCTGCAGAGTGGCTGCCGGGCCCACGATCAATTGGGCAAAAAGAATTTCCATTTTGGTTAATAAAATTTGGAGTGTATAACATGTGTCAAAATGAGTGACATATCGGTACACACATCAACATCAAGCTATATTATAATCAGATTATCACAAAACAGGGTTGCGGGTTAAAATGAAGCTGTCCGTATTCTTAATGCATAAAGACTGCGAAATCTTGAAAAATACGCGAAAACAGTAGGTTTGTAATACGCATAACATATTACTATGCCAAAATGCAATTTTATCAATAAATTTTGCATATGTTTCAAAGTGATAGGAAATGTCATTAAACACCATGAATATTGCATCAAACTCATACTGAAGTGATTGTTTTCATGTCTAAGCAATTTTCTTTGAAAAAATATGAAATTCTTCTATTCTAGTTTTGATATGGATATATTTTTTATATCAAAATGTGTAGAACAGTACTGGCAAGAACGCTACCAATTTTCATACCAATCTGATGACCACACAGAAAGTTACAGGTCAAAATGTGACGGAAGTACAAAAGGACCTCTCAACAAAATTTGAAAAGGGCATTTTTGACCACCTTGACGTCCCCTTGATTTTTCCCAAAGGGACCACTTTTTTTTCTTGTTAACATCTTGAATGTTTTAAACATACTATGAAGAAGTTAAAACAGTCGGCTTCGTTTAGTCATGGGGGTGCACGGATACCCCTCTTAGATACCGTAATACGTCCTTCTTGGTAATTCTAATCGCAAACAAAGGGGGGGGGGGTGAGTTTACCAGTTATAACAATGGTTGTCATGACAACATATATTATAACATGTGTCAAAATGAGTGACATATCGGTACACACATCAACATCAAGCTTTATTATAATCAGATTATCACAAAACAGGGTTGCAGGTTAAAATGAAGCTGTCCGTATTCTTAATGCATAAAGACTGCGAAATCATCTTCCTCTTTCTTGCTCGCCCCCGACGAGATAGGACGTATAGTCACAGCGCTCCTGAAATCAGGTCGTATAGTATCTTTTAGGTGCGCTTTTTCGCACATTTAAAGCACTTTTAGGTACCTATATTCGCTTAGATTATAGTACTGTGTGTTTTAGTAGTCACTTTTGTCGATTGCAAGGGATTTTTGATATCCTTTTCTTGGCATTTATTTTTCCCTTTCACGGTCAGCCCCACGTAGATATTTCTGTGTGTTTGCGGGTGTTTCCGTTTGTCACCGAGCCTTTGGGTTCGGTGTTTGTTCTTACGGTTTTTTGGCTGTGAAAATCTTTTGTGCGTATCTCCCAAATAAATTTTACTCTAATTTTTCTGCATTTAGTTGAAGTATTTCTTATTTCGAAAAGTATACTTTATTGTCTGTTTTATTGCAGTGGTATGAATTCGGAAGAAGAAGCAGCTAGGTCACGGAGACCTGCTTCTTCCGAAGAGTCGTCTAGCAAGACGACTCGGCCTTCCAGAACTCTCCCGAGTACTTCGGTACATGGGGGAGGGAGGAGGGCTAAGAGTAAGTTGCCTAGTGGTGTTTCCTTGCAGAGTTTGCCAGTCTCGGAGCTTGCGGCTTCGGGACGGGTGGCGTTAACTGAGTCTGTATTGTCAACTCCGAAGCCCGTGGTTTCGGGGTGGGTGGCGTCAGATTCTAGTGGTTTGGATATCTCGAATCCAATCCCCCGGTCGTCAAGACCAGAGGGGGGCGGTTGTTTCCTGTACGGTAGCGTTCACTCGCTATGATCCGTTAGGGGAGACGCGCCCCACTACTGCAGGGCAACCCACGGGCTTTGTCCATGTTGGTCTGGGTTCTCAAACCCTAGCCCCCGGCAAACGCCAATGGGGGAACGTGTACTTCCTGGGCTGTCTACATTGCCAGCTAATGGGAATGCTCGAGCTAACAATTATGGACGCTCTTCGGAGCAACAGGTGTTTTCACCTGAGTGCGTGACTACTAGTGCTCCCCTATTGCCGCTCTCTAGCGGTCCAATAGCGGGTTCACACGCCTTTAGTAGTCATTGGGCACATACCGAGTCATCTCGGTCTGCCCCCGCACTGGGTGCTTTTAGCTCCCAACCCATGGCTACTGCATCTTTTTGCTTAGCCAATATGGGTGATTTGGGCGATTTTTTGGGCTTACGCCATGAGCGCTCTAATCCCTTTAAGGGAAGTGAACGTCCCTCCGCGGAGGGTTCGGTTCGTGTTTCCGAAGCGGCTTCGGAGATCCGAACGAATCCGATTAAGCGTTCTAAGAAAAGGGTTTCGGCTACGACTCTTGTCGAGCCAGCCAAGAAAAAGGCCAAGAAGAATGCAAAAAGTGGCAAGGCTTTGCCGGCCTCTTGCCCGTCTGGCCTGGCTAACCCAGCTAGCTCCTCTCAAGCTGACATGTTCAGCATGATGCAGGCTTTTGCTCAGAATCAGGGTTGGTCCTTTGTACCGGCTACTTCAACCCTGACTTCTGTCCCTATTCAGGGGTCTGACTTTGGGACTAATCAGCCTTTTGTGATTGATTCGTCTTTGTCTGATTCGGATTCGCATGTGCCTCCTATTCACGCGGCCCTTGGGGCGCCGCCGGGCGAGGAGACTTTTGTTGAACCATGCGGGGCTCTGCCTGCTGAGTCCTTTGTTGGCGTTCCTTTGCCGGGTCATCCCGGTCCGCCCTTGCACTGGGCGCCTTGGCGCCCGGCCCATGGCTGTTACATCTTCTTGCTCAGCCGATATGGGTAATTGGTACGCGTCTTTGGGTTCAATACCCTCAGCGCACTTCTCCCATAAAGGGAGGTGAGCGTCCCTCAGCGGAGGGTTCGGTTCGTGTTCCCGAAGGGCTTCGGGGATCCGAACGAAACCGAATAAACGCTCTGAAAAGCGGGTTTCGCTCTTTTTGGGCCAATCAGAAGCCTAGGGAAGGGGCTAAAAGAGGCAAGGCTTTGCCTGCCTCTTGCCCATCGGGTTTAGCTAACCCTCCGGTCTCTCAAGCTGAGATGTTCGGTGTGAGATGGGCTTTGCCCAGACTCAGGGTTGGTCCCTTGTACCAGGCATCACATCCCCTGCTTTTGTCCCTTTTTTGGGTCGGACATCGAGACTAATTAGCCTTTTATGGTTTATTCTTCTTTGTCTGTGACGGGATCACATGCGCCTCCTATTCTCGCAGCCTCGGGGCTCCGTCGGGTGAGGAGGCTTATGGTGGTTCATGCGTGAATCCGACTGTTTCGGCCTTTGTTCGTGATCCTTGGGGCAGGCAGAGCCTTAGTCGCTCTCCCTTTGTGGGGTAGAAGCGATTGCTTTGTTCTAAACTTTCCCTGACTTTCAGTCAGCCCGCGCGCAGGGTTCGACTTTGCTTGGGTTCAGGCAGCGGGATTCCTCCGAGGGTATTTCTCTTGCGGAGGATTTCAAGCTGGATTATGGACGCATTGAAGCGGCGCTTCTTTTAAGCGTCATGTTTGGTTTGCAGTAGTCATAGTTTTCCACTGCAGCTGCCTCAGTCATGTACCGTCGCAGAGTCTTGGTTCTTACGGCCCTATGGGTTAAGGAGTCGGACATCGCACTGCTTCTCTCGGATGTTCCGTCTCGGGTCCTTTGTTTTTGGCGATGCACGATAACAGGTCTCTGTCTTGTTTACATGCTCATCCTAAGTCGATGCGAGCCTCTGTCCGCGTCTTGGTTGGTGGCTGTCTTCGTTCCTTTCTCCCCGCTTGGGAGGCCATCTCCGGGGACGCTTTTGTTCTCTTTGACGGATGAGACGGATTCTTCTCGTTTGCTCGTCAATCTTACTCAAGACTTGGGTTTCCTAATATTTTGGGAAAAGTCAGAGTTAGTTCCTACTTGCAGCCCAGTTTTTCTGGGGGCTGTGTTGGACATTTGGAATCAGTTGGCTCGGCCCAGTCGAGACAGGTTTCTCACCATTGTCTCGGCAGCTCGCAAGCTCATGCTGGCCAGAAAGGTTCTCCGTTGATCTCGGTTTCGACGGACGCCTCTCGGTTGGGGTGGGGAGGACATTGCAATGGCAGCGCGGTCGCGGGGGATTGGTCTCATCTTGGGACTCTTCCCCATATTTAATGTCCTGGAGTTTATGGCAGTTCTTTTAACCCTGCTTCATTTCAGAAGTCGACTTTTCAGTCGTTCAGTTCTGATCCTCACGGACAATGTCACTGTGGCGGCTTATGTCAATCTGCAGGGAAGCACTCGTTCTGCTATCCTGAATGCCCTAGCAGCACAGCTGTGGAGGTGGTGTTGTCGCATGGCGATCACACCCGTGGCCTCTTTCATCCCCGGTCTGGAAAACCTCATTGCGGATTTTCTGTCTCGGGGCAGGTGTCTTCTATCAGAATGGATGCTCCATCCAGAGGTCTTTCGCCGCATTTGCAGTTACCTGGATCCACTGGAAGTGGATCTTTTTGCATCGTTTCTAAACCACCTACTTCCGATATATTGCTCCTGTGCGCGCGATTGGGGAGCTTGGGCTCTCAATGCTTTCTCTCTCAGTTGGGAGAATCTTCGAGGATTTGCCTTTCCTTCCTTCCAGCTGATTCCGCGAGTCTTGTGGAAGATCAGGGAAGATCGGGCTCGGGTGCTTGTGATAGCTCCCTTTTGGCCCAGGAGGAGTTGGTTCCGGAGCTAATGAGCCTTCTGGCGGCTCAACCGTTCCTTCTTCCGTTAAGAGTGGATCTGGTGTTGCAGCCCCTCTCGGGGATTCTTCACCACAATCCAGAGTCCCTTCTTTTGACTGCTTGGCCCTTGTCGGGGAATCTGCAAGACAGTCGGGTCTCTGTGATAGAGCCGCGGAATTTTTATTGTCCAGTCGTAGAGTTTCTACTAGGGAGATTTATAATTCCCGTCTTTCGGTCTTTTTCCTTTGGCGTAAAGAGCAAAATCAAACCCCTTATCGGCTCCTATTGGTTCAATTACGGATTTTCTAATCTCGCTATTTGACAAAGGGAGATGCATCTCTACTATCCGAGGCTACCGTTCGGAACGATCGGGGCCATTCATTCGGGTTTCTCAGATGGTTTGGGGATTTCCAATTCCCCGCTGTTAAGTGGTGTGATTCGGTCGTTCTTTTTGAAGCGACCTCCTTGTTCTAGGTTAGTGCCGTCTTGGAGTCTGCCTAAGGTCCTGGAGGCCTTGGCGAAACCTCTTTTCGAACCGTTAGGTGAAGCTCGCTTCATCATCTTACGGTTAAGACGCTCTTTGTGGTAGCTTTTGCCTCTGGGCAGAGGCGCAGTACTCTTCATGCTCTCTGCCTTACTCCTGGTCATGTTCGCTGGGAGAGAAAAGGCGTTAGATTGATTCCTAAGGCTTCTTTTATTGCCGAGAATCAGACAGCTGCCTCTGGCCCTGTTGAGATTTTTCTTTGTCTGCTTTCTGGGTTTTCGTCAGTGCGCGAGGACAAAGTTTGGTGTCCTGTTAGGGCTCTCAATTGTTATATTGATAAGACTAAGTCTTATCGTAAGGATGATCAGTTGTTCCTGATCACTAGAGAGCCTTTTTCTCCTGCTTCTCTTGATTCCATTTCTAGATGGATTGTCGAGGCTTTTAGGGCTGCTGGCACAGGGGATCTTTTTTCTGACAGTAAGCCTCGTGCTCATGACACTCGTAGTGTCAGCACTTCTTGGGCTCTGTTTCAAGGTGTGGCGCTTGATGATATTTTGAAGGCTGCTTATTGGCGTTCGCCCAATTCCTTCATTTCTTGCTACCTTAGGGATGTTCCCGCAGGTGAGGCTATGTTTGCGTCAGCCACCTTGAAGGCCGCTGTGTCTTTGTATTCTTCGCTGTAATCCTATTCCCTTCTGCTTGAAACATGCCTCCCGGTATTTGAGTTGGCGCTGGTCTGGCATAATAGGTAGGTATATATGATTTATTGCAGTAAATTTGTAAAATCAGCACTGATTTTCTTATTTACTATCTATATCTATATACCTACCTATGACCCTCCCTCCTTCCCCTCACCTTGCAAGCAACATGTTTCTACTTGGGATTGCTCGCAAAAGAGGAAGATGGCCGTAGCGTCTTGACGCGCGTGAGTGGCGAAGGGGACAATAGGATTACGGGGGGTGCGCACAATATTGTGACTCATTTGTGTTAAATTCTCGAAGGGGTCCCGTAGTCAAGACTACTGGCATAATAGGTAGGTATATAGATTTATATAGTAAATAAGAAAATCAGTGCTGATTTTACAATTTTAGCACCGTTACCGCGATATCTCAAGAACAGTTTGAGGTGAGAACTTCAAACTTGGTACCAGTATGTATCCCCATAGAAAGATGAACTGATTAGATTTTGGGGTAAGTAGGTCAAAGGTCAGAGGTCACAGAGGTCAATTTGCATGAAATTACTGGTTTTTAGCCTCGTTATCAAATATTTCTAGAACAGTTTGAGCCATCAACTGAATTTAGGCGGAGGCATATAGGAGACGCAGTCGCGTTCATCTTGTTTTTTACTTCGCTTTACATATTACGGTAGTACTGACTTCGATTTTGGCTGAATTCGAGTAACTTATATAGGGAGATGAAATGTGATTCGGAGTTGGAGGACTTTTTTTGAGCCAGATACAAACTCTGATTTATCAGATGATTTATCAGATCCCGAAGGCAAAGAAGCTCAAGTGGCAAGGGGGATTCGACCATATTATATGTTTGAACCCCTCACAGAAGACGCGCCGGGGCCTGGTGAAGGGGCCGCGGGTGAAGTAGACCGAAAATTCTGTCTCTCGTTTGTTAGCTCTTCACTTTAATAGCTAACGAAGGAGAGACAGAATTTTCGGTCTACGGGTGAAGCTGCTGCAGCTGCTAGAGATGATGTCGTTGAAAAAAGATTGGAAGACTTGACTCCAAGTCTGATCGTTGGAATAGCTGAATCTTTTAGCTTGCCTCTCCTTTTCTTCATGCCAAATTCGGAATACAGGCCAGGATCCTCAAAATCATCTTCGGCAAAGTGATCACTGCAGATTGTACTCCACTCACTTGGCCGGCCCTTGCCACTCTGCCCGCATGAGCTTTACCTTTGCGACCCACAATTTCTGTAGATTTTCATATTTAGGAAAAAGATATAGGCTTACTAATCTTTAGGGGTCTTGCTACAGCTCGCAAATATACACTGATTATTGATGAAACTGTGTCCCCAAATCAACGTTATTGTGAGGAATTAAACACGAAACTATGCAATGCAAATGGTCGATGCGGTGAATATCATGCTCGCGCTCGGCACCTACATGTACCGGGCTGGGCGGGCTGGGCCTGCCAGGCCTGCGGGCGTGCACGGTATACAGGTGGGTGGAATATTTTCCTTTACTTTTCGTACGTCACAGATCACGTGATCACCATGTCGCTTCGATGGGGTTTTTTTTAGGGGCGGTGCTTATGACTGTAAATCAGCAAAAATGCATAAAAAAGTGTGTGATAGATATTTTTTGGCTCCTGATGACTCCTTTTTACGAAAAATGGGCAATTAATTTTCTATTTTAGTCACCCTTTATTGAGATGAGCGCACACTACAATGCATCGTCTCTTTTCTACATTCACACTTATTACAGGTAAAGAATCTTCAGTGATTCTGCATTAAACAATATACAATATGAACATTTCTTTCTGGATCAAAGCATTCACTATCAACATAATTATTTATTTTGTAAAAATGTCTCTATAAGTCCAGGATGATAAAATTTCAGTTGAGGTAAGTGTTCAGGGCAATTAAGTTTAATATGATGAAGTGAGCTGAGTGACATAATGTACATATTTTGATGTTGTTATTTCTAAATACAGTAGGTTACATTTGGCTATTGTAATAGGTAGCTGTTTGAATGAAATAAAAATGATAGTGGTTCTTGTTTGTATGATTAAGCAATAACGTACATTGAGAGTTCTGTTTAAATTATTTTGTGTGTTGAAGAAAAAGGTTCCATACCACAAATTTGAATAAAGGATATCCTTATCATTGAGGGTTGCTTCATATTTCTTTCAGCTCATCATTTTCATGGCATTAGCAAAAGGTCAATCCAGAGTACGAACAGGTCCCATCACACTACACACAGAGACAGCAATCCATATTGCACAGCTTCTCACTGAGGTAACAAGAATTAGATTTGCATTAAAGATGATAACTTTATCTACGGTGTGAACAGGTCCCAATATATTATTCCCAGAGACCATTATCCATAACGCACAGCTTCTCACTGAGGTAAAAACATGAATTAGATTTGGATTAAAGTTAATACCATGTCAATTTACAGTGTGAACAGGTCATATTATATTATATACAGAGACTGTTATCTATAACGCACAGATTCTCACTGAGGTAAAAACATGAATTAGATTTGGATTAAAGTTAATAACTTGTCAAATGCAGTGTGAACAGGTCCCATTATATTATTCACAGAGACTGTTATCTATAACGCACAGATTCTCAGTGAGTTAACATGAATTAGATTTGGATTAAAATTAATACCATGTCAATCTACGCTGCGAACAGGTCCATTATATTATTCACAGAGAGCGTTATCCATATAGCACACCTTCTCACTGAGGTACAATATGAATTATATTTGGATAAAAGGTAATACCTTGTCAGACCACAGTGTGAACAGGTCCCATTATATTAAAGTAGGTATTCAAAGAAAATCACAAATATGGCAATTAATGTATCACTAGAAACTGGGAAGCTTACAGATGGCAATCGTATAAGTTTTATGTCAACTGCGTATCTGATGATTATAAAAACAACACAAATAAAAGCTCTTCTCAGCATCTGGAATATCCAAGGATTCGCCAGAAATATAGCGATGTTTTGATGTCGTCACACTCGGGATCGATCCTGCTTAAGCAGACGACGTCCTATAATGAATGAACGTAATTGCAATGCAATTATTTATCAAATTATAAAGAGTTTCGTGTATTTAAACATGACCTTATTTCACACCATTATAAAGGGAAAGTGAAACTGATTCTGATAGCTAAAACCGTTTGATTGTAAATACACAGGAGAAGGGTCAATGATCAATGAAATAAACCCCACTTTCAAATTGAAAAGCCCTCCGAATAATAGCAGGATGGTATTCGTTCCCTCTTGAAACGCTGAACATGCCCCGGTGCAAGCGGCTGAAAATACAATGGCGTCTTATTTTGTTTACAAGTGACTGATTCCTTTATTTTTTTAACACTGCATTTTTCATCAATGAAAATAATACCATACACGAAGTTAAGAGTGAGGCAACAGACCGACATTAAGACTGACGCTAGTGAAGGAAGAGAAATAAGTGAAGAGGAGATGACAAAATAGGCTCTGAAAAATGTGTAAGATGTTATGGGACATCGTCTGCTTAGACAGGACTGGTCCAGGTTGTGTCGTCACATATCTCAGCAGCGTTCGAGGAGCTCTTCAGCTGCTATATCGGGGGCTGTATTTTACTGTTTTATAATTGATAATAATCATTACTTCAAATGTTTCCAAGCGTTGAATTTGGATAACCTTGTTTAATACATGCCATCTATGCAATAATAAGTATTAAGCCAATATTTAAAATCATTAAAGTTCTACTTTAATCACAGAGACCGTTATCCATATACTGTAGTACAGCTTCTCACTGAGGTAACATGAATTAGATTTGGATTAAAGTTAATACCATGTCAATCTACGGAGTGAACAGGTCCATTATATTATTCACATAGACCGTTATCCATATAGCACACCTTCTCACTGAGGTACAATATGAATTAGATTTGGTTTAAAGGTAATACCTTGTCAGACTACAGTGTGAACAGGTCACATCTCATTATACAGAGAGCTATCCACATAATACAGCTATTCACGGATGTCGTATTATCTTCCTATGAATTGTATTTGGATTAAGGTTATTACTTTGTCAATCTAAAGTGTGAACAGTTCCCATATCACTCCACAATACAACAGCTATCCATAGGGGTAATCTTTTTCTTCATATAAAGTGTATTTGGATTAAAGTTATTACTTTGTCAATCTAAAGTGTGAACAGTTCCCATATCACTCCACAATATGACAGCTATCCACATAGCACCGCTACTCATAGAGGTAATCTTTTTCTGCATATGAATTGGGTTTGGATTAAGTTAATACCTTATCAATCTAGAGTGTGAACAGTTCCTGTCATTATTGAGACAACTATCCTTCCTACTAGCATTGAATCAAACCTAGAATTGTAGATAGACTAACCTGATGAACAATACATGTACATCTACATGTATGGATGGAAGTCAGATGAATTCACCAACATACACTATTAGCTAAGAAATCACCTTTATGGTATGTGTGGGGTCATCAAGTTGATTAGCATATATATATGTTTTACTCTCTTTCTCTCCCCCATTCACTTATCTCTCATTTTAGGCAAAGTTCAACATATCACCAGTAAGAGATGGATCAGGAGAAGGAATTAATATAATAGAATGTATTGGTACAGGTATACATAACAAACAAATCACTTGATGTCTACCCTTAGTTTCGTTTATGGCTATGCTGCATTTGGCGTGAGTTTGTTTTAATTTGTTTTTCGAGTAAGTTTAATGTTCATGTCTATGTTCATTGACTTGAAGCAGAAAAATGCACCGTATGACGTATGAGAGTGTACTAAGCTAGAAGTCTTATTATGTAACTTGTGTGGTATTTAGTGGTGGGTAGAATCACAAGAATGATAGAAATGTTAGCATGTTTTGAGCGAAAGAGGAGCTGCACAAGTTTTTCGTGAAAAAAAAGATGTTTTGTTATTTACTCTCATACTACAAAAAAGATAATGGTACTCTTGCTCTAAATTTGCAAGGATTTGTATAACAAGTGTATGCATGTACTAAATACTAGTCAAGCTAAGTTTTTATACACTTCAATTGACTATATTCTGCTTATGGTAAATAAATGTTCTTTTGAACTTTGAAAAAATCAGAGTTAGGGGTTGGGCTGCAAGATTTGTTGGTTAATTGTATACATTTATTTATTTTTCGATACATGTATTTAAAACCAAGAATATTTGATATTGAGTTGTGCCATGTACCTATTGGCAATATTGATTTGATGTTAGTGAGATTTAGAAATGATTAATGAAATACACCATCATAGTTTATTGGGAAAGAAATTCTGTCAACTGTGAAGTATTTTGACAAAGAGGAAACTATAGTTGATGGGTCGTAGCTTGACCTGATTTACCAGGATAACAAGTGAGGTGGTGAAGGGGTAGTACCTTGTAGTGTGCCTGCCTGCCTGCCTGCCTGCCTGCCGTCCATGGAGCAAGCACATTTCAGATGTACACTGTTTGACAGTTATTCTGGGATGATGATCATCTTACTATTATAGCTGAAAATCATATAATGTACAATGCAGCCCCTAGAAAGTGGTTTCAGATAACAGTTAGTTTTAGTGCAGTTATGATAAAACAGTTCTCAATACTCTCAAATTGTTGTGTTGCAAAAGCCTCTGGGCCCTGTTTTATAAAACCTGTTATCAATAACAACTGCCAAATTTCTTTTAAAAAATTGCTCTCTGTCAATCAGATGCACATATATTAGTAGCTTATATCAGTTATTGAAACTTGTTATTAAGTTTTATGAAATAGGCCCTGGTGTGAGATGTTGCAATCTAAGGCAACTTTATGAATCAAGCTCAATGTATTTGATATTGTACTTTTTTGCAAGTAGCCCTAGGTGGGTCAGGTAGTCAATACTGTATTTGATAGAATTGAGTAGCCCTAGGTGGGTCAGGTAGTCAATACTGTATTTCATAGAATTGAGTAGCCCTAGGTGGGTCAGGTAGTCAATACTGTATTTGATAGAATTGAGTAGCCCTAGGTGGGTCAGGTAGTCAATACTGTATTTGATAGAATTGAGTAGCCCTAGGTGGGTCAGGTAGTCAATACTGTATTTCATAGAATTGAGTAGCCCTAGGTGGGTCAGGTAGTCAATACTGTATTTGATAGAATTGAGTAGCCCTAGGTGGGTCAGGTAGTCAATACTGTATTTCATAGAATTGAGTAGCCTTAGGTGGGTCAGGTAGTCAATACTGTATTTCATAGAATTGAGTAGCCCTAGGTGGGTCAGGTAGTCAATACTGTATTTGATAGAATTGAGTAGCCCTAGGTGGGTCAGGTAGTCAATACTGTATTTGATAGAATTGAGTAGCCCTAGGTGGGTCAGGTAGTCAATACTGTATTTGATAGAATTGAGTAGCCCTAGGTGGGTCAGGTAGTCAATACTGTATTTCATAGAATTGAGTAGCCATAGGTGGGTCAGGTAGTCAATACTGTATTTGATAGAATTGAGTAGCCCTAGGTGGGTCAGGTAGTCAATACTGTATTTCATAGAATTGAGTAGCCTTAGGTGGGTCAGGTAGTCAATACTGTATTTGATAGAATTGAGTAGCCCTAGGTGCGTCAGGTAGTCAATACTGTATTTGATAGAATTGAGTAGCCCTAGGTGGGTCAGGTAGTCAATACTGTATTTGATAGAATTGAGTAGCCCTAGGTGGGTCAGGTAGTCAATACTGTATTTGATAGAATTGAGTAGCCCTAGGTGGGTCAGGTAGTCAATACTGTATTTGATAGAATTGAGTAGCCCTAGGTGGGTCAGGTAGTCAATACTGTATTTGATAGAATTGAGTAGCCCCAAGGTGGGTCAGGTAGTCAATACTGTATTTGATAGAATTGAGTAGCCCTAGGTGGGTCAGGTAGTCAATACTGTATTTCATAGAATTGAGTAGCCCTAGGTGGGTCAGGTAGTCAATACTGTATTTCATAGAATTGAGTAGCCTTAGGTGTCAGGTAGTCAATACTGTATTTGATAGAATTGAGTAGCCCTAGGTGGGTCAGGTAGTCAATACTGTATTTCATAGAATTGAGTAGCCCTAGGTGGGTCAGGTAGTCAATACTGTATTTCATAGAATTGAGTAGCCCTAGGTGGGTCAGGTAGTCATACTGTATTTGATAGAATTGAGTAGCCCTAGGTGGGTCAGGTAGTCAATACTGTATTTCATAGAATTGAGTAGCCCTAGGTGGGTCAGGTAGTCAATACTGTATTTGATAGAATTGAGTAGCCCTAGGTGGGTCAGGTAGTCAATACTGTATTTCATAGAATTGAGTAGCCTAGGTGGGTCAGGTAGTCAATACTGTATTTGATAGAATTGAGTAGCCCTAGGTGGGTCAGGTAGTCAATACTGTATTTCATAGAATTGAGTAGCCTACGTGGGTCAGGTAGTCAATACTGTATTTGATAGAATTGAGTAGCCCTAGGTGGGTCAGGTAGTCAATACTGTATTTGATAGAATTGAGTAGCCTAGGTGGGTCAGGTAGTCAATACTGTATTTGATAGAATTGAGTAGCCCTAGGTGGGTCAGGTAGTCAATACTGTATTTCATAGAATTGAGTAGCCTTAGGTGGGTCAGGTAGTCAATACTGTATTTGATAGAATTGAGTAGCCCTAGGTGGGTCAGGTAGTCAATACTGTATTTGATAGAATTGAGTAGCCCTAGGTGGGTCAGGTAGTCAATACTGTATTTGATAGAATTGAGTAGCC
>CM046859.1:47173374-47252253 GCA_025617745.1 Heliocidaris erythrogramma | reverse complement strand
GTGTTCTTGCGAGCGAGGTAGCAAAAAAAAATTCCTTTTCTTCCCTATTCTTTTCCTTCTTTCCCACTTTACTTTCCCTTTTTTTCTTTCTTCTTCTTCTTTCTCTTTCCTCCCTTTTTCCCTATTTCCTGTTCCCTCCCCCTTCTTTCTTTGATATGGGTCGATACACTTCACTGAGGCCTTCATGGATGCTTCAAAATAAGCATAATACATATACTTTTGAGAAATATTGATGAACCAGGACAGATTTCAAGTCACACAAAATTACCCCGGGCGCAAAAAAAATATTGATTTAGAATTTATAAGATCTTTTTATCAGCGCCTTTTAATATTGTTTTAGTAGTAGGCTGAATTTGAATATCCAAAAATTGATCGATTCAAAAGGGTACCAATTTTGAAGGATAAATTGGCATTTCAGATTTTTTCTTTTTAAATCAAGGATACCATATTGAATTTGATACGAAGCTCATGCATGGACCGGAACTGAGCAATGTAACACCGTTCGGCTGACAAGCTCCGCAGCTCGTCAGGTTTACTGTTTTACAGCCTTGTTTATTTGAATCCGGTCACATAAGTAAGTTTAATGAGCTAAGTAGTGTACATCACAGTTTAATGGAGATATGGTTATATCAAAAAACGATATTGGAGAAAAACTGATAAAACCAAAGTTAAAATTCATTTGAAATGTACACGTGAAGATGGACTGAAGTTAGCCGACAATTTCTGTGTTTTGGGGCGTTGGCTGCTCATTTGTATCTATCATTCCAAATTCATAAATAAAAATAATAAAAGGTCTTAACAAAAGTTATTAATTTGGAGGCTTGTCATTTTGGTCAAGAAAAAGATATGTTGAAAATTCAAAGAAAGATATTTTTCAAGCTGTTTGGATTACCTTTCATTTAGATTCAGAGAAAGATAAATAGGCCAGAATTGAAATTGGCAAAAATAAGTGTCTCTAATTTCAGTTCATATACATGTATTGGGTATTGTTATAAGCACCTAATAAGAGTGTTTAAATTGCAAATGATGCAATTGTATGACTTTTATAGCTACAGAAAGCTATAGAATGGCTGTCAAAGAGTGGGTTTAGTATAGCCACATGGTTTATACTTTAGCTATTTGGGTCATATGAGAGTATTTGATAATTAATGAAGTTCTTACTATCAAAGGTAGAATGACATTTGGCTTGATTTGACTCCTAAATGATTTAATTGGCTTTATAGAAAACAAAGTCAAGAAAGCAAAATGGGATTAATTTTGATAAGGTTGAATGTTTCTTGAAAGCAAAATGGGATTAATTTTGATAAGGTTGAATGTCTCTTTAAAGCAAAAGGGGAATGATGTGAGAAGGCTGAATTTCTCTGTAAATTAACCAGTCAGTTCGGTTTGGGCATGTGTATCATTTAGCAAGATTTATTTAATAGCTGTAGAGCTACCAACTGCTATGAGTATGAATTAAAACAGTTTTACAAAATTAAGAATTGGGGTACAGATTTGAGGACGAATTTAGGTCTGTGCATTTTGTATGCATTGATAACAGGCACATCGATTGACCAATATTGGTTAAGGCTACAATAATTTATATTGGTATGTGCATTATGTTTAATGTTAGAACTGCAGATTATGAATATGCTGCATGGTGTGATATTTATTGTTTTCTGAGAAATTTACCATACAGCATAAGATATTATAAAACGTTATCACAAAGATTTAAAATGTGAGCTTTATTTGGAACACTAAACTGTATTTCTATAGACTGGCAACTCTACAACTTAACTGATTGTTTACGCTATATTTAGACCATTTAGTGGTTTGCAAAGTTAATTAATAGGCATGTTAACCATGACTACAATTTGAGAAACATATAAGAACGATCACTTAGTCAATGTGGTAAAACAGATACATGTATAACAAAACAGGAAAGGGTTTATTTCAGATACAACCATTTATTGAGTACATGTACAGTATAATCATGTCATACGAAGTATGGAAAGCCTATGACGAGATAACTCAAAATATGTTATTTGTCAATGCATTATCTTTGCAGATTGAATAGAATAAAACTACAAATCACTGTAGGATATCTCAACCTAAACCGGATGTATCTCGGCTTGTTCTGTGCACGATCCAAATATCATTATCGTTTCACAACCCTAATGAGAACTGCATTTTTAACAAATAGATTGATAAAACAGTTGATGATACTGAATGTGTTGTCACTATGAAAATGTCTGCTTTTTCAAATTTAATGTACGAGATCGTTCCATTGCCGCACTTATTCAAAGGTTAAAATGTCTTTTTTAGACCATAAATCATTATCTAAATAATAAACACTTTATACTGATGAATATGACAATACTGATCATGAGAAATTTTATTCATCATCAACTCAAAGTATTTGTCTATAGTAGGCATATGCTGCCATTGGCATGTATTGCTTTCACTGTCCTTCCACTAGACACATATTTTTCTCTTTCTTTCTTTCTTTCTTTCTTTCCTTCCTACTTTATGCGAATAATAAGCACTTCAGATATCAACATATATCATTGTTGACAGGTGGTCAGCGAGCAGTCCCAAGAAAAAGAGTCACAAACAGGCCAATCAAATTGATTTGCTGCTGCTCTGATCATATTTCTTTTTTCTATTGAAAAATCAAGCAGGAAAGTAAGAAACTGATTTAGAAAGCCGACCCTACCGTCATCAACTGCACTGCTTAAATCCAGCCAGGTCATTAATAAGGACCGCTATCCATAACGCGTGACTAAATGAATAGCGGTTTTGTATGAATAGCGGCCCTTCTAAATATCGAGCAAACCATAGACAAATTACCTCGCTATTCATAAGGACCACTATTCATAACATACTATTCATAAGAACCGCTATCCATAACGCGTGTTAAATGAATAGCGGTTTTGTATGAACAGCGGTCCTTATGAATAGCGAGCAGACCCGATTTGATTGATTGATTGATTGACTGATTGATTTATTTACCAACAAGAAGAACATACATGTATTACAATATAACAGTATAACATTTTACACATGATAAACATGACAAATCAAAAGTACTTCAAAAGCAAAAATTACTGGTAAAATGGAACCAGAAAATAGCACATGTGCTAGTCGAGCCTGGCCCCAGGTCAAAGGTATAATGTACTGAATTAATATGTTAACTAAGTAAACTGTACAATGAGAATAACTATATAAACGTAAAAATCCTAAAGTCTAAGATTAACACTAGGTATAATGAGTTGTGTAATCAAATAATTTAACAAACATAAGGAATTAAAGAGACATATTAGTATAACTCAATACAAATATAAACAAAAACTAAAAAAAACAAAAAACAAAAAAACAAAAACAACTTATTTTAATCTTTTAATCTTTTAATAAAAATAGCTTTATAGAATGCCGAAATCTAGATCGTGTTCTTTCCAATCTGATATCACTAGGTAGTCTATTCCAACAATCACTACCCACAAAGGACAATGAAAATCTACCCTGAGTCGTTTTAAAAAGTGGGAGATGCAACTGGCCCCCTTCTCTTTGTCTCGTTGAATAACTATGCTGTATGATTGTACAATAATCTATAAGAGAGTGAGGTAGATTCTTATGTACTAAATCAAACATAAAAGTGGCTACAGATATATGATGTACCTCAAAAACATTCAAAATTTCCATAGATTGGAATATTGGCCGTGTGTGAGATCTAAAACCACTAAATGTAATAGCTCGCATTGCCATTTTTTGTGTATAAAGTATACTATTGAGGTATGTTTTGTAAGTGCTCCCCCACACCTCAATACCATATGTGATATGCGGTTGTATAAGAGTTTTATATAACAATATCAGTGTATGTTTTGGTACAAAATGGCGCAGCCTAAACAAAACACCAACCTTTTTTCTTATGCCTTGATTTACCACTTCAATGTGTTTATCAATATGTATACCAACAAAAGTAGCCACATCAACCTCTTTTATTACTTTCCCAAATATTTCAAATTTTTCTCCTAAAACAGGCTTCATCCTCCGACTGCTTAAAAGTATGAAATTAGTTTTTGTTGAATTAATTGTTAGCCTGTTCGCAAAACACCATTCTTGCACCAGTTGCAAATGTGTATTAACCTCGTGTACATCAATAACACATTGGCGAGCTGGAAATGTGTGGAATAAGTTAGAATCGTCTGCAAATAGTCTAAAGTTAAAAAAGTCAGTGACTAGTGGCAAATCGTTAATGTACATTAAAAATAGAGTTGGGCCTAACACAGAACCCTGTGGGACACCGCATTTGATTTGCAGCATATCTGATGACGTGTTCCCGTTATTTACAAACTGGAATCTATTCTGAAAATAATTTTGAAACCACTGTAAGGGCAATCCTCGTATACCATAATGGGATAGTTTTCGTAACAATATACTATGATCAATAGTATCAAATGCTTTTTGGAAATCAATAAAAATTCCAAGTGTGCATTTCCCTTCATCTATAGATTTCAATGTTGCATTAAAGTAGATATTCAAAGAAAATCACAAATATGGCAATTAATGTATCACTAGAAACTGGGAAGCTTACAGATGGCAATCTTATAAGTTTTATATCAACTGCGTATCTGGTGATTATAAAAACAACACAAATAAAAGCTCTTCTCAGCATCTGGAATATCCGAGGATTCGCCAGAAATATAGCGATGTTTTGATGTCGTCACACTCGGGATCGATCCTGCTTAAGCAGACGACGTCCTATAATGAATGAACGTAATTGCAATGCAATTATTTATCAAATTATAAAGAGTTTGGTGTATTTAAACATGACCTTATTTCACACCATTATAAAGGGAAAGTGAAACTGATTCTGATAGCTAAAACCGTTTGATTGTAAATACATAGGAGAAGGGTCAATGATCAATGAAATAAACCCCACTTTCAAATTGAAAAGCCCTCCGAATAATAGCAGGATGGTATTCGTTCCCTCTTGAAACGTCGAACATGCCCCGGTGCAAACAGCTGAAAATACAATGGCGTCTTATTTTGTTTACAAGTGACTGATTCCTTTATTTTTTTAACGCTGAATTTTTCATCAAAATAATACCATACACGAAGTTAAGAGTGAGGCAACAGACTAACATTAAGACTGACGCTAGTGAAGGAAGAGAAATAAGTGAAGAGGAGATGACAAAATAGGCTCTGAAAAATGTGTAAGATGTTATGGGGCATCGTCTGCTTAGCCAGGACTGGTCCAGGGTGTGTCGTCACATATCTCAGCAGCGTTCGAGGAGCTCTTCAGCTGCTATATCGGGGCTGTATTTTACCGTTTTATAATTGATATTAATCATTACTTCAAATGTTTCCAAGCGTTGAATTTGGATAACCTTGTTTAATTTATGCCATCTATGCAATAATAAGTATTAAGCCAATATTTAAAATCATCAACGTTCTACTTTAATCAAATTAATTATTGACAGCTTAGTACTATATTTTTTTCGAAAACCATACTGATGCTGATATAATATACTATTTGTTTCCAAAAAATTAAGCACTCTGACATTAACAATCTTTTCAAATATCTTACATAACACAGGCAAAACTGATATTGGTCTATAATTTCCACAATCAAAATTAGATCCTTTCTTATATAAAGGGGTAATTTTCGCAATTTTCATTTCATCAGGAAATGTACCAGTTTCCAGTGAAAGATTAAAAACATACACTAAAATTGCTGAAATATGGTATGCACAATCTCTTAGTAGTATGCTAGCTAGTGCTTTACTATTCTTTCACATACAATACATTAGATATGATTCACATAACCATACGAATGATCCAACTAACTTATCAAGATAAGAGTGCTAACCACTCATGGTGGTGATGGCGGTGGTCCGACCCGTTGTGACCCTACTGACCAAGGCCGTACGCAGCGGGGGGGGGGGGGGGGGGGGGTGGGGGGGGGGGGCAGGGGGGCAGTTGCCCCCCCCCCCCCCAGAAATTTCAAAATCATACTTTTTTTAAATTGGGTTTTAGACTTCAAGTTATGGGTTCCTTTGAAAGCGATCATCTTGCCCCCCCCCCCCCCAGGAAAAAATTTCTGCGTACGGCCTTGCTACTGACGATGGTTCTCCATATTGTTCTGTCTTCAGTCTGTCTTTTAGCTAGCCTCTTGTCGACGGCCCTGGCGCTGTTGGAGTCCCTTGTCGATATAGAGGCGAAAATTGGCTCGCCAGATTAACCGAGGCAAGCGCCTAGGTTTATCTGGCTCGCTTCGCTCGGAAGTATTTGCGCCTCGATATCGACTACGGCACTCGACCCCAAAAGTGGGAGGTAATGTGCCACTGACAAGACAAAAAAGGGGGCTTCGGAACTAGCGTACTATGAAAAGGATGGTCTTCGGAACTACTAACATTTTGGAAAAAGGGGTCTTTCGAACTGGATAACAATATAAATATACTATGGAACTGGTTCCCACATGCTCTCATTAGATAAATACGCTGTGTGTCATGGCAAGTCTATGGTGTGGGTATTCATATAAGCTGGAGTAATACGCATGCATGCACTCAGCATGAATGAAAACTGAATTCCCTGAAATGGATTGGAACCAGATTGGAAGCAACGGGGAAAGCCTGGATGAATTAAGCACTTGGAATGAAACTTGTTTTCAACTTTTCACAAAAAATGATATTCCCTCCCTTTAAATATACGAGACAGTATAAGTTTGTCAAACGTAAATTGAAAAAAAAATCACTAATTCCTTCTTATGGACATTGATTCCTCAATGATGATTTTTGTTTACCTGTGTAGTATAATATATAGACTAAATAAAACCTTCCAGATCCTGCCCCTTTCCTACCCCACCTGTCACTTTGTCCTTCTTGTTCCGTCTTTTGTAAAGTTTACTCCTTTAAATCCTTTTAAAGCCTTTTGTGTTTACAATATTTTTCAATGCTTTCTCTTCGGTAGAAAGTGTGTTATATCTATGATTTGTTTGCTTTCCATGGCCATGTATCTGTCTTCTTCTTTTCCCTTTCATTGCGCATTTATGCACGATTGCCCAGTCTAGTTTTTTATGTTTTGTATAATATTTATGATATACCTTTTGCTAGGGACCAGCGCTTCTACAAGCTCTGCTTCTAAGCTGGTCTCTGTTTTCATTTTCATTTTCATAAAAATTAATCTAATATAATCTTCATTGCTGTTATCTTTTTTTCTTACAACTCAAACTTAATGCTCTTTATTTTGTAATGATGGAAAATGTTTCTGCACTATATTGTGTTGTCAACTATTTTGTATATCGTGTATTCCACTTATTGTTATATACTTTGAAAAATGAAAATGTAATGAAAACTAGACATTTAATTCGTCACTGAGACGAATTAGGTGATCTGTCTTTTGATCTTAATATTTTTGACGAAGACGAATGACAAAATGATAATGTGAAGGATGAGGTTGATATCACGATGAGATTAATTATAATGAATCTATTCACGATTTTTATGATTTCAGCCTTTTCCTAGCATTTTCAATTCGTAGGCTCTACTACCTACCTTAGTGAAATAGCGCCCCCTTTGTTTCAATGGGGCATAAAGTGTGTGAAAATGAATTTTGGATGATTGGTGGATATCATGACAGTGATGATGATAATGATGATAATCATCATCATCATTATGAATATCATCATGACAGTAATAATGATATTGATGATAATCATGATGGTGGTGATCATTATATCATCATGACAGTGATGATGATAACGATGTTGATCATGAATATCATCATGACAGTGATGATAATAATGATGATAATCATCATCATCATCACTATGAATATCATCATGACAGTAATGATAATGATGTTGATGATAATCATGATGATGATCATTATATTATCATGACAGTGATGATGATAATGATGTTGATGATAATAATCATCATCATGAATATCATGACAGTGATGATAATAATGATGTTGATGATAATCATCATCATCATGAATATCATCACAGTGATGATGATAATGATGTTGATGATAATCATGATGATAATCATGATGACAATGACTGAAATGACATTGACCTTAGCCATGCCAAATATGAAAGAGAGATGACATTTCGTGAAGAAGATACAATCATTAGTTGATTTTTACAAAATGGCGCCTGGATGACGTCACAATAATCTGATGACCTTGAAAAAGATGCGGGAACTTGACCTTATTAGGATTGATGACTGACAAAAATTTGAAGATAATTGACTAAGCCAATTTTGAGAAATTGCGATATCAAATAGGACGATGTGATATTGCAGGATACTTGGGAGATAAACCCCATAGCTCTAATACACGACAGGGAATCAAAATTTCCATAGGGTTGTACACAAACTACTGCACATTACTTTCCAATAGACATAACATGGAAAATAAGGCAGTTTATTACATGATTTGTGATTGTTTATGTTATAATAGTCGAAGAGGATGGTAAAATGACAAGCAAAAACAAGCAACAACAAAAAAAAAATTATGGACCCACCGGGGATCGAACCTGGGTCACCTGCATGGGAGGCAAGTGATTTGACCAATAGACCAAAACATTTCCCATAGAGATAACACGTAAACGAAAAACGGGATTCTCAAATCACATTTTGTAGTTTAAAATTGACAATGATCCCGATGTCAGATTAAAAAAACCGAACCCTCATAGAAAGAGTATTTATCAGGCTACAACATATTAAAATCTGGAAGGAAATAGACTAAAAATAACTGAGATACTGCTCAGAGAACGATGTCATGTAGATTCATGATTCGAAAAAAAATCATCTTCCATAGACATAACACGCAAATAGGGAAAATTCTGACATGTCGTTTTTAATTGAAAATTTCACTGTGATGACGTCATCAAAATGAAAAAAGGTGGTAACTATTGTTGTAGAGAATTGTCTCAGCTATAACATATCGAAATTTGGAAGAAAATCAACCACTTATTACTGAAATATTATCAAATGAATACAAAAATGATGACGTCATTTTTTCAAAATCATTTTTTTGAGTTCATATGCAAATAGGATGACGTCAGAACGTGAGATCGGCAAAAATTCTGCATGAATTCAAATCTACAACTCTCAGGCTTTCAGAATATGTAAAGAAATTGGGAGGTTTCCGTGCATTCTGACGAGCTATGGCGGATTTTAGATAGGCATGTTTTTACCACTTTTTACATTAGAATGCCCATTGACGCGCGCACGAATTTGAAAGTTTCACGCACGCGTGTGGCATTATGGTAGGTCGAGAAAGACTGTAAATAGTTGGAAATTGTCAAGAATAGTGTCAGGAAGACAAACCATGCGAAAAAACGGCGTTTTTACGTTATGTACGCGCTGCGCGCGCGCATAACGCGCACACGGACGCGCACGGACGGAAAATTTTAAAATGCTTAAAATGTCCTGAACCGTACTCTAATTTGATTAAAAAGTGATTTTGAGCATTTTTAAATTTTGACGCGCGCGTACGTGCGCGGATTTTGATGACATTTTATGTTGACCCTTGACCTGAAATATGGTTCATGTGTGTCAAATATGGTTCATTTTTGATGACTCGTTATGAAGATATGATTGATAATGTGATTTCACAAAATGGCGCCTGGATGACGTCATGATGACCTGATGACCTTGAAAAAGATTTTGGAGCTTGACCTTATATGACCTGATGACTGACGGAAATGTCATGAAAATTGACTGAAAAGTTTTTGAGATTTCGTTGCAACAAGAAAGGGCCAGAAAATAAAAATAAATAAATAAAGAAAATTCTGACGAATATAAGAGGTGATCTGTCGACTACGACAGATCACCTAATAAAGAAAATTCTGACGAATATAAGAGGTGATCTGTCGACTACGACAGATCACCTAATAAATAAATAAAGAAATAAAGAAAGAAAATTCTGACGAATATAAGAGGTGATCTGTCGACTACGACAGATCACCTAATAAAATCTGTATCTAAAATCAGAACGGCCGGAACGACGGAATGAAAAAAGGCGGTGCTTTGGAACGGAAATTTGAGTGTCAAAATGCGGGTCTTCTCTGCGGCACATACCCACCGCATACTATATACTGAGGGCTTAGTCCCTACCAGCTGTATGACATTTTTATCTTTATTATGGCGACATTTTTTTTTTTTTCGCCAGACCTCCAAAATTAGCACAGTGGGGAGTGGGGGGGGGGGGTGTTATGGGTCCACAAAAAAAAATTCGTTCTGAAAGGGGGCACCATTGAAAAAAGGAGGGGCGCAATGCATATTTTTCTTCCAAAGGGGGGGGGGGGGCACGGGCCGGATGTGCCCCCCCCCCCTAAATCCGCCACTGTGTCGGTGAACTTGTTCTTATGACCGTTTGATGAAACGCTGCCCAGGAGGCGATTGTCCCATTTAATTTTCTGTTAAGAAGAGAGGACCTTTTTTTATTTAAAAAGCTACTTTTTAATTATACTGTAAATAAATAACTTATTACCCCTTTTGAAAATGGGACATACATTAGCACGACGCCAATCTAGGGCAAATCCCCCGTTGAAAGAGACGTATTAAAAAGCTTACAGAGGGTGCCAGTTGCTCGGCACCTTCTTTAAGTATACATGGGCCTATGCCATCAGGGCCTTGAGCGTTAGTAGAGTCAATATTCTTAAGAAGTTTGTATACCTCTTCTATATTACGATGGATATCATTCATAACAGTTATATTGATGGTTTCCAAATCTTGAGAAGTATGCATATCATTGTGCAATTGAAAAACTGATTCAAATTGTTTATTTAAAGCATCTGCCTTTTCCTTGTCATCAGTAAGGGTATCTCCATTCACCCGTAAACATGGGATCGGATTATGATTTTTCTTCTTAGTTTTAACGAAATTCCAAAATCGTTTGGGGTTCCTTTTGATGTTTGCACAAACATTATTTTGCAAATAGTTTTTGTATTTTAATTTCAGCATTTTTTTAATACCCCGTCTTAATTTACGAAATTTATTCCAGTGAGGAATTGAATTTGACTTCCTTGCCAAATTAAATATTTTTCTCCTTTTCCGCATCATTTTCCTAAATATCTTTATCAACCCATGGAGCGTGGGAATGATTTACTATTTCGATGTGGTACATTGTTGTCAACAGTAACTAATATGATACGTTTCCAAGATTGCCATGATGTTTCTATGTTCCCGCTCGTGAATAGAGCAGCTAGCGGGGCATTAATAAAATCGTGTCTTATTTTATTGAAATCTGCTTTCGAATAAAGATACGACATTTTAGGTTTACATGATGTTTTCGTGAGACAATTAATCGTAAAGCCAATGGCATAGTGGTCACTAATGCCGGGAACGATATTTACCTCACCAACAATAGAGGGATCTGACGTAAATAATAAGTCTAAAATAGTACTCGTAGTATCGGTTATTCCTGTTGACTCTGATACGTGTTGATATAGAGAATTACTTTCAATAATAGTCAGCATAATTTGTGTTAATGAAGAATCATCTATTTCTTTGATACAACCATCAGACCACTTTAATTTGGGGAGGTTAAAATCACCCGTTAAAATAATATTTCTTGTTTTCTTACCATTATTTGATAGTAACGACATGGATTTATTCAGTTCATTCATAATTTCTACCTTACTATTTGGTGGTCTATAAAATACACCTAGAAACAGATTTTTATGGTCTGGACATAATACTTTGGTCCAAAGAATTTCACAATCTGTTTTAAGGTCAGGTCTATGTACGACAGAGAAAATACTCTTATAGGCAATTAAGAGACCGCCACCATGTCTGTTCCTGTCTTTCCTTAGAACATAATACATTTGTGGAAATATTTCATTGGATAAAACTTCATCATTCAAATATGTTTCAGTGAGCAATATAAAATCGGGATCATCAATATTAATAACTGTTTGAATTTCTTCAATTTTGTTAACAACACTTGCATCAAGAGAGATACATTTAATAATCCTATGTGGAGTTTGATCGTGGGTACGAGTTTTTGCGATGATATTGATCACGGTCTGTAGACATGATAGAGTCATTGTATTTGTTCCAGTTATCAAAGTTTTCATCAAATAATTTCAAGGGTTTATCACTATCCTGGTTATCAAATGTAGATTGTTCATCAGTGTTCGCTTGACTTTCTTCAGAAAGGTTTTTGTGTTGGGCGCGCTCTTCTTGGCCAACCTACTAATAGTAATACGGGCATAATTTAGCTTTATATCCATACTGCATGCAGTACCGACATTGCAGTTGCATTTCATGGCGACATAAGAATCATCATTGTACGTCAGGGGTTGGGGTGGCGCACGAAGAACAGATGCATATGAGGGCCTTTCACTCATGTACATTAGACGTTGATGCTGGTAAAGGTAATTATAGTAGAGTAGGGGCGGGGTTGCAAACCTATTGGAGTATACACGGAGGGGTACTGGTACTGGACATGTTGAGTTGTAGGTGGGACAGGTTGCTGGGGTTGTAGAGGGCGTTCAGGTGGGAGGGGCGTTGGGGCAGGGGGCGACGTTGAGATGGGGGCTGAGAAGGAGCTGTGGTAGGTCAGTGTGCTGCTGGTACTGTGGACGGGTGGCGTCTGCTTGTACCGACTGCTGACGATTTTGCTGCTGGGGGTGAGAAATCCCATCCAAACGGGATCGCCGAGGTGGGGCACGAGTGGTATCTGGTGGTGTCGGTTGTGCATTACGTTGAGAGCTGGTATTCTCTTTCGAAGTAACGCCCTCTTGCTGTGATGGGGGCTTAGAAGACAATGGGCGTTCATCATTGGGAAAGTCTAACAATACATCGATCACGTTCTGGACTTTCTTTAAATCCTTAGATAGGCCTAATTGATCTAAACGTATAGGCATACATTTACATCGCATACAAACTTTTCCACTGGCGTCACACTTGAGGTCACAGATTTGGCATTGATTGATTTGCTGCATTCTTCGTCATTGTCACTCACACTGACATTGACGTGACCTACGTTGCGTGTAATTACAAAATGGCGACATATTTCTTGGTTGTGGCTTGGATATATCAGAATAAGATTGTCCTTAATATCATCATTTTCTAGATCAGAATCCTTCTGTAGAAGGTGTGATGTGCAGATGATATTAATAGCGTGAGGTATATTATTTACTGTGATGCCTTTCGGGAGTTTATATCGAAAATTGTCAGTTCCAGGAGTTCCCTTGTATTTATTTGACATATCACTGACATTATAGATGAATATAATATATCGAAAGAGTACAGTTTATAAAAAGTGACACTGACATGTAAGAGTATATAAAAGGACTTACGCTGAAGTTCAAATTGCGTTGTAGATACAAACAGTATTATGTATTGCTGATAGGGTCGAAGAAGTCACAAAGTAAAGGTCACCCGAAGGGTGTGTGATAGTAGTACAGGGGCCGCGGAACGTCTTGGAAAGTGGAGGGGGTGAGGGGGGGGGGGGGGGGGGGGGGCTGCGTGTATAACCACATTTTTGCACTGCCATACACTGTTAAAACATGTATTAAAAAACTACGGATTAAAAAAATGTTGATTAAAAATCGCTCAACATTGGTTATAAAATGAATGTTGGTTAAAAATGACTTTTAATCTTGCGTGGGTTAAAAATATTTTTGATTAAAATTATTGTTTTTATTCTTGTTGGTTACTTTGTAACCAACATTGATTAAAAACAGTGTTCTCTGCTTTCCCGCCAAACTGATAGTGCTAACTGTCAAGACACTTTATCTTTTTGTTGGTTAAAAGTTTGATCAAAGTTGATTAAAATACCAATCGCGAGACCGAACAGCGCATGCGCATATGGATTTGGAACAAATTCGCTGCGCACAAATCTATCACAGAAATTGTTTGCGATAAAAATGGAAGGCATTGTCATTCAAGTCGCTGAATGAGTGGGGACTTTCAAAGAGTTTGTCGGCGTGTTTGAAGGTGAGAAACTATTATTCATATATGTGATTGTTGTCCAGCTTAATCAACGTTCTAACAGTGTACGTTTGCACGTGTTTACTGAAAAAAGTGGGGGGGGGGGGGGGCTACAGCCCCCCGGTTCCGCGGTCCCTGTAGTATATATGGAATTGACCATATTCCACACGTAGATATATAGATATACACGATGTCCACTCACATATGTGTAAAAATGACACTAATCCCATTCACAGTTGAGGAAAACACATAATGTAGATGAAATAAGACGTGATCACGAAGAAATAGTATCCATAAAAGATTCATCATATAAAAAAAGGTTATTATCTCAAGAGAGTCCATGCGCGTATATTACTACAACTACAATTACAAACGTCCTAATTCATTTAGTGACAGTATATGGAGCATAGGCGGATCAAGAGGGGGGGGGGGGGGGGTCGCGGGGGTCCGGACCTTTTTGGCGCCGTTTTTTTTTTTTTTTGTTTTGCTTGTCAGGGAATTATGGAGGGAAACTGGGCCCCATAACCCCTTTACTGAGCGTTTTTTTGAAGTCTGGCGAATTTTTTTTTCGTCCCTACCCCCCCCCCCCCGCAGGGATTATACTGAAACGCGCATGACTTTTGTTGGCTGCGCGCGCTTCTGTGATGTCATCCAGGAAAGCAAATGGCAGCCTCCATGACTGTGCGACTCTTGGCGTTTATGGAGTTCGTAACCATTTTTATAGACTTCACAATCATATTGCCGACCCGTTTTATAACTATTAATACATGGTTGTGAGTTCGTGCGTTAGTGCGATCTGGCAACACGCAGGTTTTTATCGTGTCAAACACACTTGGCTTGCGCCTCGTGCGTATAGTACACCACGATGAAAACCATTGGGTTGCCAGATCGCACCAACGCACTCCCAACCATGTATTAATAGTATACTAGTAACTATGTTGAGGTCACGTTTTAAAGATTTTCGTCCTATTGAAGACTAGAAATTAGACTATGAAGGTAACTTTTGCAAAGTGTGGGCCGATGGGTGATCCTGGCCCCTTTACCTGCCCAAATTTGATATAGAAACAAAGTAATAATTCAAAGAATAAGTTACGAGCGGAAGAAATATAGTAGCGGAATCATTAATTGGGATTCTTACTAGCTAGCTGTCTAAAAAGTGTTCCCCTTCCATGCATGGGTACTGTCGATCTGTGTTAATGATTGGGGGGATGACCGGCGAGGGAGCGAAGCCAGTGGTGTGTGTAGGGATTATGGCGCCCGGGGGCAAACAATGAAGTTACGTACCACCCCCCACCCCCACGTACCCCCGAGTGCCTAAACTGATCTACGTTATTGTACAAGCAAGGGGGCAAAGCGACCGAGCGGAAATTTTTTCAATTTTTAACTCTAAAAATGCAATTTTTTGGTGCATTTTACCCAGGAAAGAGTCGAGAAATTCAGCAAGGCTACGTGAAGTTGATATATCTTTTAAAAGTTGTACCTTTGCAAATGCTGTTTTATACACTTTATCCTATATTTTGGGCGCAAAGGGGTGGGGGCAGCAAGAAAGGGCACTTTGGGGGGAAAAGGGGCACCTACAAGGGGTGAACATAAAGCGAAAAGGGGCATTGTGACATTGGTATTACCCTAAACAGTCTAATTGATTTAGTCATTATCAAGCATCACCTTTTTCCTTTTTATTGTGGTTCTGGTCATTGTACTTCAGCAGTTGTGTGTAGGCCCTAATGGTCTAATGATTCATGTGCGAGCGAGCGAAAGCGAGCAAGGACAAATTTTCAGACTTTTTTTCTCATGCTGAAGTCCTTACAGGATATAATGAAAAATGGAACGGACAACAGCAAGTTCATTTTGGGGAATGCCGTATGATCTTTTAATTTGTACATTAATACTGCCATTTTCCTTAGGATTACGCCGATATACTTTATGCAATCTACTTGATTTCATTTTATACTGTAAGAGCGAGCTAGCATAGCGAGCGAGTCATGGGGACATTTTTACGGGCATTTTTACAAAATATTGCTCTTACTTGGTGTAAGTTATTGTCACATTCGAGCGTGCGGAATGAGAAATCTTTTGCTTGGGGGAGGGGGTGGGCATTAATAATAATAATAATATGTTCCATTTAATATATAGCGCAGCTACTATATGAATATACTCTACTGCGCTTACTACAAGTATCACATTATTACCCCGCGGCTTATAGCCGAGCTGCCATGATAGGCGCTAAAGCATTCAAGGAATTTCTTCCTACCGGGTACCCCATTTACTACACCTGGGTGGAGAGTGGCAAATGTAGATGAATGTCTTGCCAAAGGGACATTAGCGCCTTGGCGGGATTCGAACCGCGAACCGTGTGAGCCACAGTCCGGTGACGTATCCACTAGACCACGACACCTCTACACCTTTTGCCTCCAGCTCCACTCTCTTACTCTGTAGTTGTAGTAATATGGGTACCGTAAGGCTGCATCGATTCTTTGTAGCTAGATATGGCTCTTTAACAGTTGGAAATATAGGCAAAAAGGGGCACTTATAAGAAGAGGAAAGGGCACTTATGAGAAGAGGAAAAGGGCACATATTAGAAGGGAAAGGGGCACCTATCAGTATCAGAAGCAAAAATGCACTTTAATATCAAAGGAGAAAAGGGGCATATATTAGAAAAAAGGGGCAATATTTAGATTCGAAAATTTATGAGCACTTATCAGAAGGAGAAAAGGATACTTATAAGAAAAACAAGGATGGCAATTATCCGATTCGAAAAGGGGCACTTATCGGAAGTAAAGAAGGGGCACTTATCCGGAAGGGGAAAATGTGCACTTATTAGAAGGGAAAAGGGGCACCTGTCAGAAGTAAAAATGCACTGCAAAGGAGAAAAGCGGGCAAAATTTAGATTCGAAAAGGGGCACTTATCAGAATGAGAAAAGGATACTTAGAGAGATAAGGTGACAATTCTCGCTACCCCAAATACGCAATTTCGCCAACAGATGGCGTTTGTCATGCAAACCACGCATGCGCAGTGCTGACAATATCCCGATTGGGTCGACAAGTGTTTGTCTTTTTGCATTGAAAATGTACACAGGTATTACAAAAATCCTCGAGTTTGAGTATAAATTAACCGACATGTTTGAAAAGATACCATCATTTATTGAGACAATTGGTTGCATTTTCAAAATTTGAGTGGTTTATTTCATGCGATCCAAAAATTAAGCATTTTAGCACTCATTTTATTCATAAGCCGTAGTATTTCAATACGGACCGGAAGTGAAGTTACGAAGATGCGGACCATTTCCATGCATAATATATATTATCTACGTCGAAAATTGCATATTTGAGGTAGCGAGAATTATCAGATTCGAAAATGGGCACTTTTCAGGAGGCGAAAAGAACACCTATTAGAGCTTAGGTGGTAATTATCAGGTTTGAAAAGGAGCTCTTTTCAGAAAGCGAAAAGGGCACTTATTAGAAAGATAAACTGTAGTCTGTAACAAGTCATGCTTGATTCTTATACTGTTTAATTTTGATATTTTATTGGATGTCTTGAATAATTGAACTAAACCAAGAGTGTATCTACACATACGTGTTTCCACCGGAAAACGAGGACAGTGTGTCAACATTACCCAACCGTGGACTTATTCATAATTATTCAATAGCGGTCCTCGTAAATAGCGAGCAAACCATAGACAAATTACCTCGCTATTCATAAGGACCACTATTCATAACGCGTGTTAAATGAATAGCGGTCCTTATGAATAGCGAGCGGATCCGAAATATGCTAATAAGTAATAGTTACTTTTTAAAACTAATTACCGTCTTTATTATGATGATATATTAAGATATTTTATATATATGCAAAAACGTGAACAAAAACAAAACAAAACATTCATTACAAGGATACCACATACTTTGTATATATGTGTCTACATGTTCTTATTTATTTTTTGTTGCTGCTGTGAGTTTATATTCATGATTCGTTGTGTTGGTTTTTGTTTTTACTATTGTTTCATTATTGTTCACATTGTTTTTGAAGAGAATAATCCTGGAAGACTAAAAATAAATCCCGTTCCGGGTCGTGCCCGTCTGTTGGATAGCGTTGGTGTTCACCGACAACCGCGGGCACTTTTATGAAAACACATCTTCGAACCGAGGACACACACGAGACCGAGGACTGTCCTCGTTTTGATTTACAGTTTGTTGGCTTTATTTTTAGCTTCTAACTACGCTGTTGAACTTTCGAGCATTTCTGAGCAGAGTCCACGTTTGGGTGGTCGTGAACTTTTTCGTGGGTAAAATTTTTTTTTGGCTTACGCACTCACGCATGCGCGCGCCCGCTCGCACACACACAAACCTGTGAAAACCATAGGTGAAAACTAGGGATCTTGTCATGGTTACATGAAATAAAAGGAAAATGCTACAAGACTTCTAGGTAAAAACATTTGGAATCTTTTATTCAATTTTCTCTTTCAAAAATATAGAACAAAAATCCACTTCATCATAACTGACAAAGTGATAAATGTATACACAGCAAGAAAATGAAAGAATTATTAGCTACATATGAACCAAGCCCTAATGTATTAAAACTGTTTACATGGACTTCATAGAGCCAAAATTGAGAAAAGTTACAGTACATGTATGCCTGTGAATTTCAACTCAATCAGCCTCCCTATAAACAAGATAAACGTTTTATACAACACTGCTAACAATATACACACTAATGAACAACGACACTTGGCTTTGCTTTTCAATAGTTCATCCACATTGTAAACAGAATAGTTTCAGAGAATTTTGAATATCGATACAAACATCTAAGACTGAATAACAATATAAATCATGGAGGTTACAATTAAATTGTACTAGTGTCTGTGAAGGAATTTCAAACAATCCTTTGTTATTGGTGATTGCTGTATCTGTATGGGGGTAGAAAAAATGTGGAAATGTAAAAATATCTTCAACAATAAATGAGTTTAATAAATCAACTGTAATGTACCCGGTACTCCTAAAAGTCAAATTTATTCACTATAGGTTTGATAGTAATACATGTAATTCATTGGGATTTTCTACATGCTCTAGGTTGCTTTACACCTACATACACAGTAAAGAAAACATTACTGTAGCTCCAGTTATCACGGTCTCACCCACTTTAATGGAAAGTGACCTCATTGAAGAAAGATATGGAATGAAAATCTACAGATGAAAATGGCATGAGTGGCCGATAACACTATCCTAAAGCAGCATTCAGTCATCATACACACATAGTGAATTAGTGAATAATATTTCCTTGATCGTCTATGACTAAGATAGCTACCAGTCAAGAAAGATATCATATCTAAGGAATGGAATCTTTTATTTAAGCATAAGAGAAGAAGAAGAAAAAGAAGAAGAAGAAGAAGAGGAGGAGGAGGAAGAGGAAGAGGAAGAGGAAGAGGAAGAGGAAGAGGAAGAGGAAGAGGAAGAGGAAGAGGAAGAGGAAGAGGAAGAGGAGAGGAAGAGGAAGAGGAAAGGAAGAGGAAGAGGAAGAGGAGAGGAAGAGGAAGAGGAAGAGGAGAGGAAGAGGAAGAGGAAAGGAAGAGGAAGAGGAAGAGGAAGAGGAAGAGGAGAGGAAGAAGAAGAAGAAGAAGAAGAAGAAGAAGATGAAGAATGCCCGAGGCAATACACTGTTACAGAATTAGTACAAAAATAAATCTTAACTGATCAATACAACCCTAGATCTAACCCAACATAGGAATATATCAGTTGAATTGGGATCAGAGGGCAAGTTGCAAACACAGATTAATGCTTGTAGAAAAAAAAATGAATAGGGTTGAATGTACATTGTAAAATGATGTTCTTACATATCTCTGTAAATGAATAAGGTTGAATGTACATTGTAAAATGATGTTCTTACATATCTCTGTCAAAGAAGACATCCTTCTAATGAATACTGCCAAAATAATTTTCTTGATCACCAAAATTTAGAACATACATATTACATAATGACCCAGAGTTTTATCCAGAACTTTGGTAGATAATAATACGGGAGAATAGAAAATCCAGACATCCTGTCCAGATGACTGCCATTTTACATTATCTGATATAATTACTGTACATAGCTGAATGAAGTCACCTCTAGATGTGTTCATATCATTACTATTAAATAACATCACTATAGAAATAGAAGCTGGAATTTTTAGAATGCTAAAAAGAAGAATACATGTATCTTCTTTCTAAACAAAAGAGATGATCTTTCCATATCTATTTCACTATCTGTGTTTCTTTAAAGTCAGCTATGTAGAACCATGGTTTATTGTTGATACATTGGAAACAAAGCAACTGATTCAAAGAAAGGAATATGTCCTTCCAAATGCACCCGTTACCATGTTTCAATAAGATTTTCAACCAATGGCTGCAATGCAATTCACCTGAGAATCTACAGAGTCATCATTCAACAGTAATGATAGTTTGAAGAAAACCAAATTTACGCAACAGGCTAAACCGTACGATTTATCTTCATGCTTGTCATACATACTGTGTCAAATATCCTCTCGACCAAGCCATTTTATTGGTCATACTAAGCTCATTAAAATGTTCAAATACTTAAAATAAAGATTGTGTTTACCTTTTCTTAAACAATTTGATATCATACCACTCTGCCCCCCACCATCCCCAACACACAGAATAATAGAACTAGACACTACTAAAAGGATAATTACAAGCGGAATCAAAAAACTCGACATGTAAGCTGTGTGGACAACCCTTGATACCACACATAGAGAACAGATATCAGAAAATGAGGGTTGTTCTCAGCTTTAAAGGACCTTGTTAAGGTTATTATCGACTGTACGGATGGAACTGGTTTCCCATGTTAGCCTTGCCATAGTTGTTGGTGCCATACATATCTTGTCCACCATCTACATGTTGTCCATACCCTTGCTGTGGAGGCTGCTGTGTCTGTGGACCTGCTATGAGAGCAACCACAAATACAACATTTAATTTCATTGCTTGGGAATAGTCATGTCTGGTTGGTGATGAAAAGAAACAACACACTCATCACAAAATTGATCAAAAAGGATGAGCAAGTTTATTCCATGGTTGGAAACAAAAAGCAATTACAGTGACTCAAGCATTAATAATTAAGTGAATGAATTTCAAATTCTAAGGCATAATCTAAAAATCTTGACAAACAAAACCACATATTTGCAGAAAATATGAAGCTTTAGCCAATTATAGTTTTAAAACTCTCCCTTTCTTCCTGTCATGTCTGTTGCACACAAGACGTCTTTGCCTGATGAAGAGCGGCATCATTGATGCAGTCTTTGACACGCCAAATAAAAATCAAACTGTGTGAACACTGCATTAACTCATTGGAATATGGGCTAGATGACTTCACAGATTTTTTTAGTTCACAGTAATAATTCATGTGCAACAGTCATAAGATGTATTGTAAGCCACTGAAGGGAGATTGGGGATGTACTTGCCCCTTGCTAGGCTACAATCATGCTAAACCTTTTTGGTGTCTTTATAAGTGATAGCATTACTGACCTTGACTATAACCTTGGTTGTAGTTCCCTCTCTGAGGTCCATAGCCTGATGCTTCTTGAGCATAGTTGCCCATCGATCCTGAAAACAAATAATATCAGTTATTACCTATACAGGGCATTTTAGCTGCAAAATAAAAAAAATTTTGCACGCTACTCTGGATCCGTAACCGGAGCGGGCAATATTTGCCATATTGCCTTTTCCAGGTTTTCCCCATATACCAATGTACTAAAAAAGCGGCAACATTTTTCCATATTGCACCCTTTCATTGTTACCACGCATGTCCAATGTTTAAGCCTTTGTAAGTGTTAAAGTGTACAAAGGCTTAAAACAATGGATACTCGCAGTAACAATTTACGTCACAATCTTTTCTCAATTATTGGAAAAAACATTGATAAGTTGAAGGTAAATTGATGGTCATTTGGCACAAGACAATTTGTGCTGCCTTTCTTTTTGCATCTTGTTTACTACATGTATGTGTATTTGGCAAACACAATGAAACACATAAAAACTGAAGATATCACTGAAGATGATTAATACCCCCACCCCGTGACAACCATTACCATAGCAACACAGTTTCATGTGTCATGCATGTCTTAACTCCAAGAACAATGTGCGTGCCAAGAATCATGAGCAATAGTTGAAAACTGAGAAGTAGTTCAATCCGCAAGATTTTTCCTTGATTTTCTGTTACCATGGCAACGCAGCTCCGACACATCCCCAAAAATATGTATTGCACATCTTCCCACCAAGACCAATGTGTGTACCAAATTTATTTACTTTTGGTGGAAACTGAGGAAGTAGTTAGATCCGCAAGATTTTTCCCCGATTTACTGCCATAGATATGCCGTTTCCATGGCAACGCAGCTTCTGACACATCCAAAAAATATGTCATGCACATCTTCCCACCAAGACCAATGTGTGTAGCAAATTCCTTGACTTTTGGTAGAAAAATGAGGAAGTAGTTCGATCCGCAAGAAGTTCCTTGATTTTCTTCCACAAATATGCCGTTACCATGGCAACGCAGCTTCCGACACATCCAACGACACATCCAACGACACATCCGAAAAATATGTCTTGCACATCTTCCCAGTAAGACCAATGTGTGTAACAAATTTATTTACTTTCGGTCGAAAACTGAGGAAGTAGTTAGATCCGCAAGATTTTTCCCCGATTTACTGCCATAGATATGCCGTTTCCATGGCAACGCAGCTTCCGACACATCCAAAAAATATGTCTTGCACATCTTCCCACCAAGACCAACGTGTGTACCAAATTTCATGACTTTCGGTCAAAAACTGAGGAAGTAGTTCGATCCGCAAGGTGTTCCCTGATTTTCTGCCATAAATATGCTGTTACCATGGCAACGCAGATTCCGACTCATCCGAAAACTATGTCTTGCACATCTTCCCACCAAGACCAATGTGTGTACCAAATTTCATGAGCTTTGGTCAAAAACTGAGAAAGTAGTTCAATCCGCAAGATTTGCAACGGACAGACCGACCGCCCGACCGTTGACTGATTCCTATATACCCCTTCACACTTCGTTTGGCGGGGGTATAAAAACACAGCATGAGGAAAATTAAAATTATCTAAATATTTAAATGGAAACGAGCTAATACCTTATAACTAGAAAGTCATTGCCATTTCAGGAATGGCCTAACATTGCCTCAGAAGAATGGTTTTGAGTTGGTGAGAACCTAAAATGGCCAATGTGTGCCTATATAGTTGTGGGAAGCAATACAAAGAAATCTAAACCAATTCCTTTAAATTAATTGAATACAGACCCAGATCCCTCAGAAAAGGCATGTGTAAAGAAAAAAAAGTGAACTAAGAAAATAGATAAATTGACAGAATGATGAGCAGAATTTTACACACACACACACCCACCCTCACACACATTGATTTGTGAGGAACTTTATTGTTTTCTCCTATTGTATTTTGCACCCACAAGCACTTCTCCTATTGTATTTTGTACCCCACAAGCATGACGGAATAAAGGCCATCAATTGTGTGCTCTATTGTTCTCTGTACCCCACAACTGAATCTATGTACACACCCACACACCCGCACCCTCACACCTACACACACATACACACAAAAAAAAATAAAGAGAAAATTAGACCAATTAGCAGGGAGAGTCAGGAAAGTTCTCACCTTGGTTACCATATTGTTGCTGTGGTTGTTGTTGTTGTTGTTGTTGCTGCTGGGCGTAGGGATCCTGTTGTGCCTGTCCAGCATAGCCACCATAATTACCATAGGCCTGGGCACCTTTCAACAAAGAAATCAAATTAAAATCAAACATTTATACTTAAAAAAGAAGGATATCTTGAAGCTGAAGTCCATCATGACATCAACTTGGTTTTAATTTTCGTACGCAGAAAAAAATTAAAGAAACAGATTGAATCAGTGAAGATCAGAGTTTGAAGGTTTAAACAATTAGAAGTTTGTTAGTTGTAATCAATGTAAATATTCAACTGTAATGTTTTTGTAAACAAATAGGCAACTCTGTGATTTCCCTTGTTGGTAAGCAGCTCTTATTTGTTTGTACTAAAGAAATACTATATTTTGATACGTGTAATTGAATTTCCAAAGTAAACACATGTATACCTGATCCCTTGATATATTGCTTGACATGTCTTTATACCCATCCCTTTATAAACTACATTTGGGCCATTGTAAAGTGAAACAAACAGATAATCAGATTACATTTTATTGTTTTTTTTATATCACCAGTTTCTTACATGATTTTTTTATATCACCAGTTTCTTACATGAAAAAGTTTTCCCTTTCTTTTGACAAGAATACATCATTTCCCAACCATAATATTTTTGCCCCTTTTTGGGTGGTCACATACATGACAGAGCCAATTTTCACCTATAAAAGAAAAGGATGTTCACTCATTTATGGAAAATTGCTTTCAAACTGTTCAGAGCAATGATGCAATCTCATCATACACCAATGAAAAGTGGAAACTTGCACTCGAAGCAAATAATGAGAAAAGTAGGTTTGAATACCAACAAGTAAGACCCATTTTTTGTACGAGGTCACACACGTGACCAACCTTATTTTGTCCTCTGAAAGAAAATGATATACTCTCATTTCAAATAATGACCCTCCATCTGTTGGGGGTAAGACTGTTATTCAAATATCCAAAATGAGATTCTTCTAGTACAAGCCAAATACTGAAAAGTTATGTTAAAATGAATTATTTTTCAGGATTTTGGTCACACACATGACTGAGAATGGCCCAACTATTACTTCATCAGTAACTGAGAAAAGGGATCATATATTTATAACTTTGATAAAAGAAATGGAATGCAGCTCACAAGAGAATTCACAAAGCTAACAATTTGCGTTTGATCGATTAAAACTTTACTAATTTCTAAACTTCTCTGATCTGATTTTCTTATTTTTCTACTTTAATGTAAACCAAACAACTTGTTATCTACACAGACTTCCTTTTAAAGCTGAAAGGAAGGCTCAAAGAAAATCACACCGAATATATAAAAAATAAGTTGAAAGTACCAGTACCCTCAATAAGTCAAATCTTGCTAACTCCTCACAACAAGCTCAAAAGGAAAAGAAACAAAAATTGTGTGTACAACAACAACAAAGAATTTATAAGAGAATGTGTACTACAGTGACACATGATTTTGACAGGAAGAGAAAACAAGTCATCATAATTATGGAACCTGATATAAAAAGTTATGAAGTCAACGTTTTGGTATTTTTCAACAACCATCTTTAACCCACTTCCCACAATCGAAGATAAGGTGCAGTACAGTAACATAGTGAATTGTAATTAAGTAAAAAAAAAACACAAACAAACACAGCACCCTGAAGTAACATATTAACTTCTTTATCAACAAATACATTCTACTCTCTTGTGAAACAACTAACTTTCCAGTCCATGAAAGATTTGCAAGTTTCAGATTGGGTTCAATTCTCAAAAGTTCCGTGACATGAAATAATATATCAGAACATGAATTTCTTGCCAACAAAAATATTACAGTAGCTTCTATTCCACACCACATAGTCTAACTCACACAACAACCTCTAATACATTAACATGTATCTAAAATAGCCCTTTTTCTTTTCACGATTTTGTCTTTCAAAAAACATTTGGCATGACCATATCGTACAGTATGTGTATTGCTGAATACTTTCAAGAACTTCCTAAAAGTGATAGGACTCCTCAGGATATGAATGTCTACAAACGGGTCTCTTTCAGTTACTTTCTCCTTTTTATAGGGGTGGGGGGTTAAGGGAGCAGCATGAAATGCAGTGTATGAATTACTACATGTAGCATCGTTATGGATATAATACCACGTGACCTAAAAGCCTGGTCACACAGCCAGAACTTTGTTGGAGCGTTCCTTGAACGGTAGGGAGAGGGGGCCGAATTTCGACAACGCTCGTCACCGTGCACAAAATGGGGAAAACACGGGCGTTGCCTTAGCGGTGCACCGCTGAAGCCGGCGTTGCTTTAGCGTTGGTTTAACGGTAGCGAGCGTTGGTCCCGCTCCGACACCTCCATACCAACGCCAAACCAAAGTTCATCACCGAAATGGATCGCTGCTTCAACGCCCGACACCGTTCCAGCAATCCCGTGTCCGCTCGTAAAACGCTTACAACCGCTCCACCAAAGTTTGTGCAACGTTTAATCACCGCCCGGGCAAAGCTGGCGAAGCAGCGGTGGTCCAGCGTTCAAGATTTCTGCGTTGGCCTAGCGGACCCAAGCGTCCACGAACTTGCGTCTAGCAGTGCCAAACTTTGACTTGACGTTGTTGGTGAACTTTGCCGGAGCGGAAAATTGCCCGCTCATCACCGCTCGCAATATTTTGTGCAGCTCAAAACTTTCGGAGCGGTAGGAGGGACCATCAGCAGTGGCCGAGCGTATACGGCGTTGCCTTAACGGGGGCCAACTTCTGTTAAAATGAAAAATTCATCACCGCTCCAGGAACGCTCCAGCAAAGTTCTGGCGGTGTGACCGGGCCTTTATCTAGGAACATGCCTTGTATAGCCTATTTCCCAGACATCTTATTCTGGTTAGAATGCACACTTAAACTAGATGAATTCTCGACTGCATGCAGTCAAAATTTTTGCCTCCACCCTTGCCAGATCAGAAATAGAATCGCACGTTCATGTTGATTTGTTTTAAATTTTGATTAAACCAGAATAAAAAGCCGCTAATTACATGTTAATTGACCTCGTTGACATTTGACCTTACACCTTATAACCCAAAAGTCGATCACTTTATCTCCTCCTAGTCATGAAAACAAAATAGTTGAGATATGGTGATAACAAAGGTAAACCAGAATAAAAAGCCTCTAATTACATGTTAATTGACCTCTTTGACATTCAACCTTACACCTTGTAACCCAAAATTCTGATCACTTTATCTCCTCCTAGTCATGAATACAAAATAGTTGAGATATGGCGATAACAAAGGTAAAACATTAATTTCACATACACCTGTATAATGACCTATATGACCTGTCACCTTTGACCTACATGAACAAAAACCTAATCAGTCTCATTATGGTGATGCATACGAGTTCAAGTTTGAAGTTCATGGATCAAATGGTTCTTGAAATATCACGTTAAAGGGATACTCAATCGCAGATTGTGGACGTTTGTATGCTGCGAGAGGGCACCCTGATCGTTACCTGATCATGCCGTTGCCCCGTGGGGTGCAGGCTTCGGACTGACTAGTCGCTGCGCAACATGCACACTTCGCCCGAGCTCGGGTCCATGTGCGAGATTTGGTCAGCTTTCAGTCCGAAATAAATCCCATTAGTCCGACAGAAGCGTTTGACGCACAAACTTTGTGTACGAGTGAATGGGGCTTACGCAATCCTGACTCTTCCCACGGCCGCCTGGTGGCGTATCCCTTTAAGGCTAAAACCTGCAATTACAGAATTGACCTCTATGACCTTTGACCTTTGACCTACGTATCCCAAAATCTAATATCGTCTTTCTATGGTGATACATACAAGTACCAAGTTGGAAGTTCATACCTCAAATGGTTCTTGAGATATCACATTAACAACGCTAACACCTGCAATTTCAGAAACTGACCTGTGACCTTTGACCTACATACCCCCAAATCTAATCAGATCCTCTTCCTATGGTGATACATACAAGTACCAAGTTGGAAGTTCATACTTCAAATGGTTCTTGAGTTATCGCGAGAACGAGGCTAACACCTGCAATTTCAGAAATTGACCTACGTACCCCAAAATCTAATCAGATCGTCTTCCTGTGGTGATACATAGTTCATACCTCATGTGGTTCTTGAGTTATCGCGAGAACGAGAAAGCGGGATGGACGGACGGACAACCAGAAAACAATGCCTCTGGCACCTCCTTCGGAGGGCGGAGACATAAATATATGTTGAACATGCAACATAGCAGGAAAAACGGCTATGTTTGGAAGCAAAGGTGAAAGATCACATGGTCTATGTAAATGTATGACTATACAATCTCATCCTACAAAGTACTTCTAAGAAGCCCTATACTTTAAATCCATTTTGTAAAGTGTCATAAATTAATACATGTACAATGCTACACAGACAAGGAGCTTGAGATTATTAGTCACCTCTTATGGTGGTTTTCCACTTAGAAAAGAACACAATGCCTCTAGCACCATGGTGACAAAAGCATAAAGATAATGCGGCCGTATTTTAATAATAATAATAATAAACAAGCATTTGTCAAGCGCCATCAATCTAGTAAACTATTCCGAGGCGCTGTATATTATTACCCCGGTCATTGGATTCTGGCACGCCCGCACGCAGTGTATGCACTGTGCCAAAAAAAAGGATCTTAATAATTAGGCATGCAATTAAAGGTGCACACTGTTACAGCCGGTGAGAAGCAGAATTTAATGTATGCAATGCATTAAAGTGCATAATTGTTGCTATGTTAGGAAACAACAAGGCTCACAGGTTAAAGCAGAGCCTTAACATTTTTTGTAGCAAGAGGACTGCGAGAGAGGAGCATTCCAGGGCGTGCTTGTGAGTTATGAAGACCTAACACTAATAAAACAGGCTCGGGATTTTCCAAATACATGTATATCTTTGTGCAGGAAAGGATCGTAATTCATTTATTTTCAGGACATCTACAGCCAAGCAACCACCAGATCATGCCCTTAATTCAGCATGCAATCATTCTTAGGTTTCTGACCAAGTCTATTGTAGAGATAGATGTAAATTGAATTTTGATTTTGCTTCTTTGTACAGTTTAGATTGTCAAAATGCATAGACATGCATTAAATAGTTTTGGTAAGATCAGTTCAAAATTTCTTTATAAATCAGTAAATAGATACATTATATGTCCTTATGTTTGTTAAACTTTCATGCATATGAAATAACTGCACAGCATTGGAACCAAATAAAGGAGTATCATAAGGTAGACTACTAGGCCATACAAAGAACTTAATTCATGGATTTAAATATTAAAGGGAAATTAACCTCAGCGTATGAATTAGCTTATTTTGAATGGTGTAGTATATGCCTCTTATTTGATACATGCAATTTCATGTAAAAACACAGGATATAGATATAAATCACTATTTTCCAGCCAAGTTATCGTCTGCTAGCAATAATAAGGGGGCTGCCATTACTTTATGTGTACACGAACATATTTTTCATCCCAAGTAAAATTTCCTTCATCGTTAACTTGTAATTGATTTTTAGAGGACAAATATATATTAGATAAAGTCACATATTTTGAAATGTAAGTTTAGTTTTATATATTTTTTAAAAGGTCTTAATTTGTTCATAAAAAATATACTTCATAAAAAATATACGTCAAGGACGGAGAATTGACGTCAAGGACGGAGACAATCGTAACAATACCAAAACAAAGCGAGGAATCTGCTTTACAGGATGGCTATTAGAACTCATGGGTCGTCAATTATCTAGGCCCATGGCCAATAACAATCGTAATACAATCAGAACAAAGCGACGTATCTGTTGTAAAGGTAGGCTATTATCAATGCATATGGTACCTAATGATCCGTATCATGCACAAAATGGCAGCCTCCATGGAAAGACGTAGCAGACAATAGGTGCATCTAGAATATCACGTGGGGTTAATTGTCCTTTAAAGTAGAACGTTAATGATTTTAAATATTGGCTTAATACTTATTATTGCATAGATGGCATAAATTAAACAAGGTTATCCAAATTCAACGCTTGGAAACATTTGAAGTAATGATTATTATCAATTATAAAACGGTAAAATACAGCCCCCGATATAGCAGCTGAAGAGCTCCTCGAACGCTGCTGAGATATGTGACGACACACCCTGGACCAGTCCTGTCTAAGCAGACGATGTCCCATAACATCTTACACATTTTTCAGAGCCTATTTTGTCATCTCCTCTTCACTTATTTCTCTTCCTTCACTAGCGTCAGTCTTAATGTTAGTCTGTTGCCTCACTCTTAACTTCGTGTATGGTATTATTTTGATGAAAAATGCAGCGTTAAAAAAATAAAGGAATCAGTCACTTGTAAACAAAATAAGACGCCATTGTATTTTCAGCTGCTTGCACCGCGGCATGTTCGGCGTTTCAAGAGGGAACGAATACCATCCTGCTATTATTCGGAGGGCTTTTCAATTTGAAAGTGGGGTTTATTTCATTGATCATTGACCCTTCTCCTATGTATTTACAATCAAACGGTTTTAGCTATCAGAATCAGTTTCACTTTCCCTTTATAATGGTGTGAAATAAGGTCATGTTTAAATACACCAAACTCTTTATAATTTGATAAATAATTGCATTGCAATTACGTTCATTCATTATAGGACGTCGTCTGCTTAAGCAGGATCGATCCCGGGTGTGACGACATCAAAACATCGCTATATTTCTGGCGAATCCTCGGATATTCCAGATGCTGAGAAGAGCTTTTATTTGTGTTGTTTTTATAATCACCAGATACGCAGTTGACATAAAACTTATAAGATTGCCATCTGTAAGCTTCCCAGTTTCTAGTGATACATTAATTGCCATATTTGTGATTTTCTTTGAATATCTACTTTAAGGTTATTACATGTAACATGTAAGTTCAAGGATCTAGATTGTTTTTGTCATGATTTATCCGAATTTGCATTATAATAATTTTGTAGCTAGAGTTGCTTTGTATACTATTGTTTCTGGTTAAGGAATGAATTCCCTTTCTACATGCAGTCGCACAATGGGGCGTAACCCTTGACCCAGGCCACAGCACGTGGCTGATTTCATTTCCGCCCTCAGGGCTCGGAAACTACGGTCGCAGTTTAAGGTCACGTCAAAGAGAGACTAAACAAAGTGGATACGGTCATTTTGAAGGACGAGCCAAGGTCCCACGGTAAAGCTGACTGGTCATTGGGCAACCATCAATGAAGGTCACAGCAGGGACATTCTCACTGCACACTAAAGCAGCTTCCAACCTAATCCTTTGCACCAAATCATGACTGCAACCATTCCAGACTCTCTTTATCATTCTCTGTATGTATTTAGTTAAAATAATATTGCAACAGGACCATTGTTTGTTAGTGGAATTAAGACAGAATAGCGAAATACCATAGGTTGTTAGTAGTATTAATAGTTTATTAGAAAGTTCATTATCTATCGTAATTCAGTACCTTATTTCAGTTACACTTAAGCAATTCTAAATATTATTTTATGTATTTGTTTGCTGTTACACAACATAACATAATAAAGGGAATTTGTCAGGCATTATTATTTGCTAAAATAACTATGTGGTGATCTTCTAATTTGTGTATGTGTTTAAAGGCGCCTAGTGGTGACACTATGATACATATAAACTAAACACATATTTTGGGAATATTGGCAGATTTATTTTAAACAAAATTATTAAATGATTCTAAACCAAATTACAAAATACAAAATGCAATTCAATTTTCATGCAGGAAAATTTCTACTTAATGAGAAACACAGAAAGAACAGAAGAAAAAAAAATAATTTTGAAGTTGTTTATACATTTCTATTCCTATAACAAAAAAAATTGTTAGAAACACCAATAACACAAGATACTTTATTAGTATGTAAAATAGTAAAATCTAACACAACACAAGTCCCATCAGACAGTCACTATTCATTAAAGAAATTCTTTCTTTTAAAATCAAACATCAAATGAACCATCAATAGCCAAACATCACTTTACTTTTGAACTTTAAAGTGATTTGGTAACTTTGTAGAGGCTTGATAAAATCTGAGCTGCCTGGTCTTACATGCTATCAGTGTATGTAATATGGTGTAAAAATGAAGCCCAAGGGGAAAATCATCATATCCTTCACAAAAGTGAACATACATGTATGCAAGTGACCGGAAATGCCAGACTCATTTTCCCCCATAGACTCAATGTTAGACTAAAGTGTATGGCCATACGCTTTTGTAAATGGGAGTATTCAGTCATAGATATCTTAATAATATATATTTGAAAACTTTTCTATGGCTATTTATTTATCCTTCTGAAGATCAATATATAAGACAGATATCAAAATTCACCAATTTATTAAATAAAGCCTCCACAAAGTTACCGAATCCCTTTAACCAACGAGTGTTGTTGAAAGTCACAAGGATTTATGATATTTCATAAGTTCTGGAATAAACCTATGAAAGATCAAAGTTTGAGGAAATCACTTATCTTCAATAACTATAGACTACTGGAACCAAAGTCTTTTCATACTTTACCTATCAAAATGTGACCCTCCACCACAAAACGACCAATAAGTCGCAATGGGAGGTTTAGAGTAAACAGCTGAAAAAGGTTGTTTGGGGTGGAAATATACATTTTAAGTTTTTGGTATTTTCTGAAAGTTAATTTATTAACCACCATTTGACAAAATTTCGGGGTAAAATACCATGCTGAAATATGTTTTTACTCTCATTCAAAAGGACCATTTTCTCCTGGACATTCAAACTTTGTGAGTCAGCTTGCTGGGATCGTACTTCACATCGCTTTTCTGGTATAGCTCAAAAACTATGCACTGTCTGATATTCAAAATCTACAGAAAGAAAGAAATATATCTATTCTAAAGGTATGGAAAGTTTCAACCCAATTCAATGAGTACTTCACAGTGTAGGCTTTGGAGTTTTGACTCAACCTTTTGTGCAACAAAAAATAGGACATAGATTAGGCGCTCTTAAATGGTCACTCTTCTTTAGAGCCCGTTTTCTCTGTTGTTTTGGTCATTAGCCTGTCTGACACTCTGACATTCTCACTGTAATCTATAAGGGTTTGCTTAGTCTCTGCAAGACAAGTTGTATATCATGTTAAAGCTAAGAATCTAAGCTTTCAAAGGAGAATTACGCTCAAAAATACAGACGATAGTGTTCAAAGGTGTTATTTATTCCTACTTGATGGACTATATGGCTTCGCGTCAAAATATACGAGATCGATACGAATCAAGATTTTCTGAGCAAAATTTATCATCTGCTCCCAATATGTATCGTCTGCTAGCAGTACATGGGGGCTGCCATTTTTTTATGTGTACATGAAGATTTTCTTAATCCAAATGCCCAATTGCCTTTTTCAAAATTAAAAACCAGTTTTAGATTAAACATATTGAATAGATATGTCAATTTATTTTTAAAATGAAGATTTCCTTATATATTTCTGTTGAAAATCAATATTTGCTTAATAGAAATCTATTTTCTCGATACTGTGACGTATGGGACGGAGCAAATTAATTCAAATTTATGGATGTTTCATCCCTGAGCATCTATAGCGGCAAGCTATGCATTCACCTGCTTTCGGATAATGGATTTGAAAAGTCAGAATGCATGTTGCATATATTATGTTCTGCTCTGTTTGGCAAACCCAAGAAAATAGATTTTTGTTAAGCAAAACCAGACAATTTAAAAATATCATTATAAAGATTTAATTTTTATAATACATGTAAACACCCACTTTATATTTTTCGTCACATATGGGATTTTAGGTAATGAAGAAAAGCAATTTAGGTATTGGATTCAATATATCTTCTTGACTGGAACATTTCTCAATGGTTCATGTACAACTCCAAATCAGCAAGAAAATGGCAGCCCCCATGGAAATGAGTAGGAGACGATACCGGCTGTTGGAATATCTTTATTTTTCCCTTTTTCTGATATCTTATTAGAAAATGATTTAGGCCAATAAGTAGGAATATATTACACCTTCCAAAATAAGTACATTTGTAATTAAGGGTTGATTCTCCTTTAAACACTGCTGAAATTTAAAAACTAAAATTTCCGACTTATTGGTCGTTTTGTGGTGGAGGGTCACATATGAAAGTCAAGCATTTTTTCACAATTTATGTTTAACATACATGTATCAAAAAATAAGATACATGTATGCTTTCATATCCTCGGCACTTTCCAAATTAAGGATAAAGCAATGAACAAATCCAACTACATGTATTGATATCATTATCATAGTACATGTACTATTACATTTCATCAGCTATATCATTCTCATATAATTTGTATATACTGTACATGGGGAAAACAGATAATCACCCTTCCCAAAACATAACAGATAGAGTGTATCTAAGACTGTCTGACTGTACTGAGGGCAATTTGATATGTTACCATTGCGAGATCTTTCATCTCCATAATTATCACCTCCCCCACTGGGTTTTCCTGTAAGATATGACAATTAGGATTGGACAAGTACAAGGAGATACACACAATATTGGGTAATACAGGCTGATTAGAAATGCAATGTGACAGGAGTATATTATACAATGGCATGTGAAATCATGTGCATAGTTTATTCCACAGTACATGCTGATAGGGATTCAGAAGCATTTGTTCTTGCTTATCCTTGCGGGAAACAATAGGCTTTACTATATAGACCTGCTTACAAATACTTTTCTGGAACTTTGCTAACAATTTCAAAACTAAACAATTTATATTCAAGTTCAACACAATGCTACTTGTGTACAAGCAAGCAGATGGCAAAATGTTATCACATTAAAGATCTAGAGTGCTACAGTAACAACCTATATCACAAAGAAAAATGGTGGTACAGTCAACCTCGCTTAAGTCGACGTCGCATGTGTCGAATAGTCGCTCAAGTCGATGAAAATAAAAGTCCCAATTTATCTTGTACAAGTCGATTTTTGTAGGTCGAATACTTGCCTATATAGATCAAATTCTCAGAACAATACCATGAAAAAACATTAAATTTACACCGCACAAGTCGAACTAGACGGCGATGTGAAATCAATCACTGACACTGTCGAAACTGCCACACGCCGATTTTGTTTACAAAAATTCCCCCACTTGCTGGCGTGATCTCTGCGTCCTCTTTGCGCACTCTCTCGTGCTCTCATGTGAAGAACAAAATGTTGTGTGTTAGTCATGTTTGCACGTCCAGCTGGCCAGACGGACGTCGTACCTGCATGCACTGCATGCAGTTTTACTGCCTTCACGGCCATGTGGATGTAAGGGAGGATTTAATACAATGAAATTAATCACTGGACTTGTCTGGTTTTATTCTTTATTGTCCAACTTGTAACAGGAGTGTGAAGTAATATACTGGGTACATGAAAGGTACATTACATGTATGTTCTTATTTTCTCGATGTCGGCACAATATAAATCATGGTACATTATGTGATGAAAACTTCCAATCGATCAAACCGCCGGGCCGCCGGGCCTCCGGCCACAGTCTGAACCGCGGCGTCCCCGTGTTATATATACTGTACACGCGTAAGTCGGATTTTCTTCGACTTCCGCACAAGTCAAAAATAGCCTATGTCGTCGACACATATCACTCAGTCCCGTCATGATCGACTTAGGCGAGGTTGACTGTGCTTAAACAAATAGCAGTTGATACTGGCCTGACCTAGCAAACTAGACCATGACAGTACTAGACTTTGATTTAATAGAAACCCCACCATTTGAAATATTGTACTTATCCGAACAGACATTAACACTTTTAAATGTAATCTCAAGTCCAAGTAGTAAAACCATTTTCCTTCATGAGAAACTGAAACTTACTATGAATGCTTGATCACGTAGAAAATAACAATCTAAATAATACTGTTCAAATTTGTTAAAAAACATATTATGAAAATAAAGTACATACCATATCTGACTCTTCATGTTACAAAGTAGATTTGGAAGAAATGTTTCAAACTGACGAATTTGAGTTATGGTGCATGTAAACTTTTGACAATTACAAAATCACCAGCCCCATTATCAAAGCACCCAGAAATTACAATTACATTTCTTCCATCAATTTCATTTAGAAGATTCATTATTCATTCATGTACTTTTGGTGATTGGCATTTGGACTTAACATTGGTGGTAAATTTGGTAAATTCTTTAGTAAATTTTCCATGATAACCTAAACGCCAAAGATCTTTTCAATTTTCCATGATAACCTAAACTCCACAGATCTTTTCAATTTTCCATGATAACCTAAACTCCAAAGATCTTTTCAATTTTCCATGATATCCTAAACTCCAAAGATCTTTTCAATTTTCCATGATATCCTAAACTCCAAAGATCTTTTCAATTTTCCATGATAACCTAAACTCCACAGATCTTTTCAATTTTCCATGATAACCTAAACGCCAAAGATCTTTTCAATTTTCCATATCCTAAACTCCAAAGATCTTTTCAATTTTCTATGATATCCTAAAATCCAAAGATCTTTTCAATTTTCTATGATAACCTAAACTCCAAAGATCTTTTCAATTTTCCATATCCTAAACTCCAAAGATCTTTTCAATTTTCCATGATATCCTAAACTCCAAAGATCTTTTCAATTTTCTATGATATCCTAAACTCCAAAGATCTTTTCAATTTTCCATGATAACCTAAAATCCAAAGATCTTTTCAATTTTCCATGATATCCTAAACTCCAAAGATCTTGTCAATTTTCCATGATATCCTAAACTCCAAAGATCTTTTCAATTTTCCATGATATCCTAAACTCCAAAGATCTTTTCAATTTTCTATGATAACCTAAACGCCAAAGATCTTTTCAATTTTCCATGATATCCTAAACTCCAAAGATCTTTTCAATTTTCTATGATATCCTAAACTCCAAAGATCTTTTCAATTTTCCATGATAACCTAAAATCCAAAGATCTTTTCAATTTTCCATGATATCCTAAACTCCAAAGATCTTTTCAATTTTCCATAACCTAAACTCCAAAGATCTTTTCAATTTTCCATGATATCCTAAACTCCAAAGATCTTTTCAATTTTCCATCATAACCTAAACGCCAAAGATCTTTTCAATTTTCCATGATATCCTAAACTCCAAAGATCTTTTCAATTTTCCATGATAACCTAAACGCCAAAGGTCTTTTCAATTTTCCATGATATCCTAAACTCCAAAGATTTTTTCAATTTTCCATCATAACCTAAACTCCAAAGATCTTTTCAATTTTCCATGATATCCTAAACTCCGAAGATCTTTTCAATTTTCTATGATATCCTAAACTCCAAAGATCTTTTCAATTTTCCATATCCTAAACTCCAAAGATCTTTTCAATTTTCCATGATAACCTAAACGCCAAAGATCTTTTCAATTTTGCATGATATCCTAAACTCCAAAGATCTTTTCAATTTTCCATCATAACCTAAACTCCAAAGATCTTTTCAATTTTCCATGATATCCTAAACTCCGAAGATCTTTTCAATTTTCCATGATATCCGAAACTCCGAAGATCTTTTCAATTTTCCATGATATCCTAAACTCCAAAGATCTTTTCAATTTTCTTACCAAAAAGCATATGGCTTTCCAAGGATCGCAGGTACTTTAAATTGGCTTGTAGCAACCTGTAACAGCAACAAACCTTGCATACATTCCTTACCTCCGTAAGTTTGTTGTGGTGCTTGCTGCTGACCATAGCTGCCTTGCTGTGGTGGTTGTTGTTGTCTGTAACCATTGTTGTAGCCTTGTTGTTGCTGGCCCCCATATCCTTGATTTCCACCACCTCTTTGCTGTTGCTGTTGATAACCACCTTGCTGCTGACCATATTGACCTGTCAAACAATATACAGGTTTTCTTAGAATCATTGAAATCCATTCAGATTATAACAGTTTCCTTTCCTGCCCCAATGCAACTGATCTCAGACCATTGGTTGAACACTGAAAAAAGAAATGATCAACGTCTAAACTTTTTCTTTCATATATAACCCTCTTCGCTCATTTACTTTGTACGTAAACAATGTGTGTAGCAGACAACATGGAATTGGAGTTTGCCCACAATTGTGCTTCTTTCCAAAGTGAATACATTAATTAGCAAAACAGGCCTAAACAAAACATGATTGGTAGGTTGACACTTGGCACTCCATATCAGTGGACCAACTCATCCCACTTAAGCCTTGTTCACAAACGACATGGTCAATATGAATATGAGAAGGAGTGATGGCTCAGTGGTAGAGCAGTGGTCTCAATATGAATATGAGAAGGAGTGATGGTTCAGTGGTAGAGCAGTGGTCTCAATATGAATATGAGGAGTGATGGCTCAGTGGTAGAGCAGTGGTCTCAATATGAATATGAGGAGGAGTGATGGCTCAGTGGTAGAGCAGTGATCTCAATATGAATATGAAGAGGAGTGATGGCTTAGTGGTAGAGCAGTGGTCTCAATATGAATATGAGGAGTGATGGCTGGCTCAGTGGTAGAGCAGTGGTCTCAATATGAATATGAGGAGGAGTGATGGCTTAGTGGTAGAGCAGTGGTCTCAATATGAATATGAGGAGTGATGGCTGGCTCAGTGGTAGAGCAGTTGTCTCAATATGAATATGAGGAGGAGTGATGGCTCAGTGGCAGAGCAGTGGTCTCAATATGAATATGAGGAGGAGTGATGGCTCAGTGGCAGAGCAGTGGTCTCAATATGAATATGAGAGGGAGTGATGGTTCAGTGGTAGAGCAGTGGTCTCAATATGAATATGAGGAGTGATGGCTTAGTGGTAGAGCAATGGTCTCAATATGAATATGAGAAGGAGTGATGGCTGGCTTAGTGGTAGAGCAGTGGTCTCAATATGAATATGAGGAGGAGTGATGGCTTAGTGGTAGAGCAGTGGTCTCAATATGAATACGAGAAGGAGTGACGGCTTAGTGGTAGAGCAGTGGTCTCAATATGAATATGAGGAGTGATGGCTGGCTCAGTGGTAGAGCAATGGTCTTAATATGAATATGAGGGGGAGTGATGGCTCAGTGGTAGAGCAGTGGTCTCAATATGAATATGAGGAGTGATGGCTGGCTTAGTGGTAGAGCAGTGGTCTCAATATGAATATGAGGAGTGATGGCTGGCTCAGTGGTAGAGCAGTGGTCTCAATATGAATATGAGGAGGAGTGATGGCTGGCTCAGTGGTAGAGCAGTGGTCTCAATATGAATATGAGGAGTGATGGCTGGCTTAGTGGTAGAGCAGTGGTCTCAATATGAATATGAGGAGTGATGGCTGGCTTAGTGGTAGAGCATTGGTCTCAATATGAATATGAGGAGTGATGGCTTAGTGGTAGAGCAGTGGTCTCAATATGAATATGAGGAGTGATGGCTCAGTGGTAGAGCAGTGGTCTCAATATGAATATGAGGAGTGACGGCTTAGTGGTAGAGCAGTGGTCTCAATATGAATATGAGGAGTGATGGCTCAGTGGTAGAGCAGTGATCTCAATATGAATATGAGAAAGAGTGATGGCTTAGTGGTAGAGCAGTGGTCTCGATATGAATATGAGGAGGAGTGATGGCTGGCTCAGTGGTAGAGCAGTGGTCTCAATATGAATATGAGGAGGAGTGATGGCTGGCTCAGTGGTAGAGCAGTGGTCTCAATATGAATATGAGGAGTGATGGCTGGCTTAGTGGTAGAGCAGTGGTCTCAATATGAATATGAGGAGTGATGGCTGGCTCAGTGGTAGAGCAGTGGTCTCAATATGAATATGAGGAGGAGTGATGGCTGGCTCAGTGGTAGAGCAGTGGTCTCAATATGAATATGAGGAGTGATGGCTGGCTTAGTGGTAGAGCAGTGGTCTCAATATGAATATGAGGAGTGATGGCTGGCTTAGTGGTAGAGCATTGGTCTCAATATGAATATGAGGAGTGATGGCTTAGTGGTAGAGCAGTGGTCTCAATATGAATATGAGGAGTGATGGCTCAGTGGTAGAGCAGTGGTCTCAATATGAATATGAGGAGTGACGGCTTAGTGGTAGAGCAGTGGTCTCAATATGAATATGAGGAGTGATGGCTCAGTGGTAGAGCAGTGATCTCAATATGAATATGAGAAAGAGTGATGGCTTAGTGGTAGAGCAGTGGTCTCGATATGAATATGAGGAGGAGTGATGGCTGGCTCAGTGGTAGAGCAGTGGTCTCAATATGAATATGAGGAGGAGTGATGGCTGGCTCAGTGGTAGAGCAGTGGTCTCAATATGAATATGAGGAGTGATGGCTGGCTTAGTGGTAGAGCAGTGGTCTCAATATGAATATGAGGAGTGATGGCTGGCTCAGTGGTAGAGCAGTGGTCTCAATATGAAAATGAGGAGTGATGGCTGGCTTAGTGGTAGAGCAGTGGTCTCAATATGAATATGAGGAATGATGGCTGGCTTAGTGGTAGAGCAGTGGTCTCAATATGAATATGAGGAGTGATGGATGGCTCAGTGGTAGAGCAGTGGTCTCATAACTTGGAGGAACCATGTTCAAAACCAAGTGGATGCACTTTGGTAAGGCTTTAATCCTCATTACAAGTCCCTCGGAGAGGACATCAAGGCGTCGGTCACCTAGTTGCTTAGTTACAAGCATACACATGCTTTCTTTGCAGTCTGGTAAAATAAACCTTTAACCACTTAACTGCTATCGAGCTTATTACACATTGATAGCCTGCCCTCTGTGCTACAGCACTTTTTTGGTATTACAGTATTTTCACATTTTTTTATGTTTTGGAGGTTTATCATAAAAATTTGGTTATTTATTGGTTATAACATTAACAATTGTTCTAGCTATTGTTCAAACCCTGTATATCATAACAGCAGTGCTACTGGTGTAAGGGGGCAAATCAATCGGCAGTGCTATCATTCTGAAAGTGCACTAGCCTAAGCACGTACATGTACGTGGCACGCACCGTGAGGTGAGATTGAGAGCACGTACATGTACGTGGCACGCAGTCAAGTGGCTACCAGCTTTAAATAAGTGTAACGTCTTGCCTGCATCTTGCAATTTACAACATACACTGATCATTACCCGCATGAACGGTAACTGAGTTTTTCATTAGATTTATTGGTTTCCGCTGGTTTGAGGTGAAATTCAAAAAATCACCATGGCTACTCTCTTGAAGGTACGAAACGTTATTATGTGTTCAGTGGTTTTCAATGAAATTCAGTGACCTTTTGACCTTTCACCTTGCTCAAATTTGACCTATTTTTCTAAATTTACCTGTGCCTTCAAGGCATGTAACTGTGGTATGAATCTGGTGACCGCACCTCAAAAGATACCTTCACTGAAAGTTTGTTGACCTCTTGACCTTTGTCCTTTGTCAGTTCAACTCATTTTCAAATTTAACCTGCACCTTTAAGATATTTACATGTTGTGATTGTACCTCAAATCCATAGAAAGTTATTGTGATTACAATCATATGCTTTTTGCAGAAAGTTCATTGACCTTTTGACCCTTGATCTTGGTCAAATTCAACTCATTTTCAAACTTGACCTATGCCTCTAAGAGTTGCATCTGTGGTATGAATGTTGTGATTCTACCCCAAATCCATACAAAGTTATTGTGATTACAGTGCTTTTTGCAGAAAGTTTATTGACCTTTGACCTTGGTCAGATTCAACTCATTTTCAAACTTGACCTGCAGTGGGCATGTCCAGTACTACTGAACTTGTGGTGGTATCTATACCTACCCATGGGTTGTCCCATGTTCCACTGGTTGCCTCCTCCATAGCCATTACTACCACCACCGTATCCAGGCTGTCCTCCTTGATTCCAGTTTCCACCTCCTGGACCATATCCACCACCACCCATAGGACCTGGACCTCCTGGACCACCACCAAACCCTCGGTTCATCTTAGGCTGAGCTTTCTTAATCTCCATCTAAAATAAGATCAAAAAACACAAATTACATGTCAAAAGTCACACAGTCTTAAGTGTCAAATTTAAGTCTAAGGAGAGAGAACAAATGTTAGAATGGAAGTTAACTTTTCTTATCAGAAAGACTTTACCAACTGCCATTAAGCAACAACACATTGTTGATTTAGAGGAAAGCAGATGTCTCAGAGATGGATTGCCTCAAGTTTAAAAAAAAATAAGATAAAAAAGATTTTTTTAAAGTAGCGATCACTAATTATGTGACAGTCTCAAATTGGCATGTATTCTTATAACTCAGGATCATTTTACTAAAATGGACATTCATTCCATTTTTATGGCTAGTTGAACATTAACAATCTGTAACTTGTAAATATTTTTTGAAGTCATTGTGGGGAAAAGCTAATAAGGAGGAAGCTGGAAATATAATTATATTTCATCTGAGGAATGGACATTTTTGGCATTTTACATCACAGTCACATAACCAAGATGTTGATTTGAAATCTAGTGATCTCAACTTTCAAGCACTCTTTAATTGCATTATTGATTAATTCCCCCAAAGTTTCACTTGTCTTATAATGTAATTTTTTACTTGATCATCCACATCAAGTCAGGATAGCCAAATAGTCAATACATACTAGATCAAAGGGATGCGATTTTTTTCATAAGAGCATTTTCCTCCAAACTTATTAAGAGAGAAATCTTACCTAAATTGTAATATATATAGTAGCAATGTATGATTGTGTCTATGATTACCAAATGTTTATTCCAATTATGTTTATGTTATTTAGATATTGCACATCAAATTTTAGAACACTACATTTGTAGGATGTTTGTCTATATCATGACATCATAAAGTATTACCATACTCCTCAAGAGTTGCCTTATACACAGGATACAAAATTTGACAGATGGAGAACTTATCTAGGGTGTACTGAATTTTACAAAAATTTGATTGCCAGATTAATGTTTTCTTGGAAGATTTAGAAGTAAAACTTAACAAGAACACCAAAAAAACATTCTGCCATCAAAAAGTATGTGACCTGCTAGCTCAAAACCACCAATAAGTCACTGGAATCAATTATTTCCTAAAACTACAGATATCAGTTTCCTTGTTATAACATCTCTGGTGTACATGAACTTCAATTATCTAGTTATCTTATCCCTTTAACATCTACAGATAATGCGCACAGTAGTTTTATACTAACTGAAAGAAATCAAAACTATTGCACTCTGCATTCTTTTAGATATACTGAAATAACTCCTTTCCCATTGATACTGGGCAGGTCAAGGTGTAACAGGAAGGGCGGTCCTGGGCAATTTTTAATTTTCCTTTTCAGAGGAAAGGTAATTTAAAGTTCTTTAACTCTTACTGTGCCAAGGGGTTTAGCTCTCTTCAAAATTTTACCAAAATGCGATCAATGCTTAACTTTTCAAATGTACTTCATTAACCATCTATTATTTCACAAAATATTATGTACAGAACTTGTCGGAAATTTATTACCATTTCTTATGATACCAAACATTATTACTTTACCCAACTTCATGGATAACAATTATTGAAAATTAAATTTGAGTTTCATGCATTGTATTTTGGTTTCTCATTTGTTTACTATTATTCAATGTTGAAATAAGGTAGTATCTTTTCAAAAATCTGCAATTTTCTCTGAAATTGTGTATGTTAGCATAATTATAGTCATATTTAGAATGCTTGATTTATGCTCAAAATGTGGATATACATTGACCACCATGTACCTTTCCTAGTGTCAAGCAATTGGTGAATGAAAATGACAAGTCTATCTGTCACATATATATATATATATATATATACGTGACATCGGCACTGAAAGAGTTAAAGCACAGCCATGTACTTCACATGTCACTAAAGAGATATTGAGAAGATAAGCAGAATGAGCTCAAACTAGCTTGTCCTATTATATTCAATACTTCCTAAAAAACATAAAAAATAAAGCACTGCTAAATTCTTTTCATTATACGTGGATCAACAGGAAAAAAAAGTTGATATACAAAATAAAGCATTGTCATTTTATATCCTCCTAACTAAATTATCTCTTTCCAAAAATGATTTCATTGCTAGGAAAGTCTGTGGCAAATTGGTGGTTTTGAGCTAACATATCACAAAAGGCCTATGTAATAGAATCAACTTGTCTTTCTTTTTAAAAAGAAATACAACAATCACCTTCAATAAATTGCAAAATACTGAACAATGTGTGAACACAGAGTAAGGCCAGATATTGAATAAGTTCATAGAAATACATGGTATGGATTCTGAAATACATTATGATATATGCAAAAGAGCAAGTCCACATTTTGCAGGTCCTTTCGATTTCAGAATCACAAAATAATGCATCATCTGAAACAAAAACTTTGTGATGGAACAACTGCATGCTTATTCCACTCCTTTAAAAAGATGCAGTCACCAGTTGGTTCACCTATCTCGGTCTTACACACACAAAAATAAGTGATATACATCCCCAGCTACTACCAGTACTTATCCATTTGAAATTTCAACATAACAGGACACAAATAATAAATGGTTAGTAGATATTTTTTAACGTGTGCATGGCTTTACCAATGGGTGAAAACAGGAGATAATTCAAAAATTTCGAAAAAAACATTGCACATTTCAAAAGATGGTGTTCTGTCCTTAAATTCTTAGTTTTAAATTGGGCAAATTAGAAAAAAAAAACACACTGCCCATTTTCAAAAGATAGTGTTCTGTCTTCAGCTTCTCTTAAAATTCTAAATTGGAACAAATGTGTGTGAAGAGTACTATGAAAGGATGCACAATGCTCACAGATTCTGACTCTTGAATTATAAAATTTCACTTGATATGAACTTGTATATGTTGTTGCTCTTTTAAATCATATTATGGTTCAAAATAGTGGAATTTATAAAACATTACAACAATTTAAAAGCAGAACATCAATCATCAAAAGCAAATTCTTCAAAATAAATTAAACTACTTGGAGCCTGCAGAGCGGAGTATATTAAAAAGTTTATCTCTCCTAACAGGATCTCATTTAGTAGCTTACAAACTTAAATGATTTCATTTACCTCTGGAGGGAAGTAACATTAAGATGTAATATTTCTACTGAATAAAGCTGTAGTTAAAGTATGGTAATAACTTTCCTTTCCTAATGAAATCATTTATAAGATGTAACAATTACTATATACAAGTAATAGTAAATAATTGAAAAGTCTTCATGAAAACAATGAACCAGTGCCTAAACTTACATTAAATTTGATAAAATTAAATTAAATTAGTGTAAACACTGTTCACTTTTCATATGTTTTAATTCTTGCTTAAAATACACTTACACTTTACATTGAGCTCCAAGTACTTTAACTTATCACAAATTAGCTGCCCAGTGTAGGATGTTAAGTAAAAACCTGATAATCACTCACTCACTCTCTCATCAATACTTTTATCTTGTTTTTAGGAGACAATAATGCACTGTAAAAACAATAATTACAATTTCTGCTTTGCATTTTCTTGATATCTTATGGAAAATGGTAAAAATGTATAACTTAATCTTATTAATATTTTAAGGTCATTTAAATTTGACCTTTCTCAGGGAAAGTAAACTATTAATGACTTATGCAGAGTGGCCCAGAAAGAACACCTGAGATTTGCAATGCCAACAACATGGACTCAATATCAATAGTTCTTCTTTTATTGGGTACAAAACTCTTTCCCGAGTAAAATAACACCGAGATCATCAACTTTGGGAAAAGCGTTTTGATTCTACATGTATGGCTATTTTTGTGAGGTAATGTAATTTCCAAAATTTTCTACTTTTGCAACTATAGGTCATGCTTGAGGCAGTGAGAAATTTGCCAATGACAGCTTTTCATACAGTCAGCTTTGTTGACAAACGCATATCTGCCCTTGCTTTGAAAACGCAGAAAACATGCATAAGACAAATATTCTAGGAAAAGCAAATTTCTCACTGCTTTCCTGGGTAAAATGACACCAAGATCATCAAATTTGATGATCTTGGTCCCATTTTACTCGGAAAAGAGTTTTCTACCCAATTTAATCAAAACTAATGATATTGTGTCAATGCTGTCATTGAAACTGCAGATTTCAAGTGTTGCATTCTGTCTTGGCTACCATATATGTACATATTTATATACAATAATAATAATAATAATAAATAATAATAATAATCCCCTTTCCATATCCTAGTCTAACAAGAGTGTTGGAACAAAATAAAATAAAAACAAACAACCCATTGGAAACAAAGAGAAGTCGTGCCGATTTCAATTCAAATGTTCTCTTGCAATATTCCATTAAGAGCTATTACAAAGTAAACCCCAATCTCTATATCACTGCATGTATTCTTGCTCTTACACCACCCCCCCCCCCCCCACCCTCTCTCTCTCTCTCTCTCTCTCTTTCTCTCACGCAGCAATAAATAATTAAGATAAGACTTAAAAACTCTACCGATTTTCCCTTCAGCTCCAGATGCTGCATTCGGACCACTTTCTCAACTGCTTCTTCACTATCCAACGTCACAAAGCCGAAGCCTAGATACAGTATGATGGTAGGTAGGTAGGTAGATAGGTAGGTACATGCCATTCCATAATAATGTAAACATTAAAGCTTACAGGTACAAGTACAAGACCTACCTTCTACAGTGCATGCAAGTTTAAAGTAATTACAATTATCTTTTTCATTCATTAAAGTTGGATTTAGCCGGTTATAATCTATTGACAATACAACAAAAGTTTGTTGTAATATACATTGTGGTGATCTTCATCACTGTAATTTTGCTCTAGGTCATCCAATCAAACATATATGAGACCCTCCTTGGAAGAAAAACACATCTTGCATTGCACTGTAGAAGAAACAAAGTCTTACAGCTTACTCTGGAAATACCTACATGAAAACAGAAAAACTTAGGAGAAAATACAATACAGTTAACATACAAGATTACAGTATTTTCTTCAATTCATGAGAAGAAAAAGTTATAAATTTGATCCTAGGCCTATATTTTGATATGATCCATGAAGCCATAATTAAAACCATGGCAGCTACAAATTTGAACATGTCAGACTCATCTAAAAATGTCTGGTAGAAAAATCTTAAATATCACATTGTCTTTAATACAAAGAAATCCCCATCACAATCAATCCCATACAAACCTCTTTTTTTATTGTGCATGTACATGTATGATAAGAGTCCATTATCTTTTGGTATATTCAAACAGAATAGTATTTCATGAAATACAAAAGGAAAAAAAAATAAAAATGTATAACCGCACATTAATAATGGTGCTGTTAACAAAATTATGTTTAAAGGCACAAGAAAAAGGCAAATAACCCAGTGAAATATTTCAAAATGAATAAATATTGATTTCTGTTAAACAATATGGATGTTGAAAAGAGATTTTCAATAGTACTAGATGGGGTACACATTATTTTTTCATTGTATATAGATAATTGAAAACCGTGAAATCATCATTTCATTGGTCCTACTTCTGAAAATATTCAATGGTCTGTTAAGTATTTCAAGCCAGACTAATTATAGGAATAAGATGATTCACTGTAAGAGCCTCACTGCAGTGAAATGAATGTATTTTCTTTACTTTTCTATATCGTCTCAATAATTCTAAAATCAAGAGCTAAAACTTTAGTTTGATAGAGCCAAGCCTGTGACATTACTGCAAATATTTTTGTGGAAATTTAGATCATATATTTCTTATCTACTCAACAGTAAATCATCCTTGATGCAGCAACAAGCAAATGTACTTCACTTATTATTTATCTACCTCCATAACTTTCTACATACATCAATACTTAATTTCTGAAAAAGTAATTGCCATGTACTGACATGTATATATATATGTGCTAATTTGAATCGGTTGTCCAAAAACTCACCGCAATCCCTTCATAACTGCCTACCTTGGTGACCAGTGTATTTTCAAAAAAATCAAAATGAAATACGGGGGCACAATACTGAGACTGCAATTATCTACATCCTGGAGCTGAAAAAACCTAGAATATAGACAGAGTAGTCTCTTCTAATATGTGTTTTCTGCAAGTGAATGACTAACCTAATTCAGTAAAATTGTGAAAGCTATGTTAAACAGCATAAAACGATGAAATACACTGGAGTAAAAACAGGAGAGAGTTTTAAACAATAATATGCAGGTTTTCCTCATTTCAAGCCTCATTTATTTGTATTGCTTGAAAACATACACTCAAGTAAAATAGAGTAAATCTTAGCTCACCACATAACACACTCTCTAGAATAAGCACATGATGGACTACATATTCAATTTTGTTTGTTATCATACCTCTGTGTTTTCCAGTAACTGTGTCCGTCATAATGTGTACATCTTCCACCTAAATGTCAAAGATTGAACAAAATCAAGATATATATGTCAGTTTGCAATATACCTCTACCTACTGTAAATAGCAATACAATTACTGATTTACTTTTCTGCAGGGGTGGGGAGTGGGGGTTGAAGCAAACTATTGAAGCAAAAATAATGATTTAAACTGTTTTCCTTTTTCATGCCTTTTTTGTGTTGTATTGTACTTTTCACACTACATTTGGCTCATGATTTGATCAAATTATACAGAGCATATGATAAATAATGCATCAAAATCATATTTTGAATTATGTGATATTGTGCTGTTATTATGTTAGTTCCTACTAGTCAGTTTGTTGTAAACTAACACAATCTCCACTTCATTCAAAACAATTTTTTGCTGTGTAATTTTTAATTCGCTTTGTATAAGGACCAGGTCATGTGACACAGTCTGGCCAAGTCATGTGACACACTATCAGGGCAGGTCATGTGACAGAGTCTGGCCAGGTCATGCGACACAGAGTCTGGCCAGGGGCCGTATTCTGAAAACTTTGTTAACTTCTATGTTAAGTCACAAAGTTAACATACCTTTAACATACCTCTAAATCCGTATTTTGAAAACTATGTTAAGGGTATGTTGGTTTTTTTTAGGTTACGTCCCCGACACGCCCATTTATCATTGATACTCCAAGTACTATGTTAACTCCGTGCATGAGGTTTGCGTAAAGATATGCGTATGCGCGCTGCATCTTCCCGCCAAAAAACTCTGTTAACCTAGTTTTCAAAATACTGATTATGTTTATAGCTAACATACTTTTCACGCTAACATACTGTAGCTTTCAGAATACCACCCCTGGTCTTGTGTAATCCTTGTACACCGCAGCTCGGTCCTTTTCGCCAAAAGTACTGAAATAGTGCCATGTTAAAGTCAAAGCTGTACACGCGTAATACATTCATGGCCATGCGTAACATCTTTGACTTCAGCGCGACGAGAGCAGCACACAGCAGCTACATGTAGTCTTGCGGTGCAGCCGCTATTTCAGTATATTTGGCGAAAAGGACCGATCTGCGGTGTAAAAAAATTATACGCGGCCAGGTCATGTGACACACAGTCTGGCCAGGTCATGTGACACTCAGTTTTGCCAGGTACTGCTGATGAAAGACATGTTTACTTACTATTCCATAAGGTCTGAATGCTTCATAAAGGTCTTCTTTAGTAGCTTGTTGTGAAATACCTCCCACAAAGATCTTCTTTGTTCTCTGATCACTTCTTTTCTCTGTTCCTCGAGCCTTACACCGTTTACAATCAAGCTACAAATAAAACATTTCGTTTATCAAACACAGGAGCAGAAGTACATGTAGAATGGCTGTGATTTATCCATTATTTTTAGTAACAAATAAATAAATAAACATTGTTTTTATATGCAAAAACAAAGGAAAAATCCTAACAAAGGATCTGTAACTGAAAAGATGACAAGTGCAGTTATGTAAGAAGTTATTTTCTATAAGATTTTATTTCATTAATTTTTTTTTACAGCAAAGTTTTAACATAATTTACATAGATCATACTACAAATTGGAAGGCAAAATATTTCAATGCTATCGTGCTCATTCAAAAATTTTACCTCATATACATGTTAAATTTAAAACTTCATACAACTGTATCATCAAAATTTATTACATGCAATTTCATTATTCTTTTAAAATGAAATCTACTTTTAAAAGCAACAATTTCAGCTGATTCCATTCCCAAAGTCCTCTACATAATTCATGCAGGCAATTTTGTAAGAGTGGTTGGATGCAATCAAGCTCAAACCATTTAGCCTATTAATGAGAAGTCATGATGAGTTTTACCTCTTTCCCATCCAGCATATGACCTTTGTTGGATACTACAGCATCTACACAGGCTGGATCAGTAAATGTCACAAAACCAAAACCTTTGTTTTGACCTTGTTTCTCTTTATCCATCATGAGGATGATATCACTCAGCTTTCCATACTTCTCAAAGTAAGCCCGGAATGCATCTACAATGAATGATCACGGTAAGTACATAGGTAATGGGATTAAACTTAAATTTAGAAAGCCAATATGGAGTATATGATAGCAAGCAGGATTATATGGGTGGTGACAAGGAATTCTCTAATGATTTCAATTTAGAATTCATCATGAAAATGAAATTGGTGGGTTTTTTTCGTAACTCCTCGTTAATCACAAAGTTTATCAAACCTTAATTACCGGTAGCAAATTGACTTAAAGGAAAGCAAAAAATCAGAGAAAAAGATTGGTCGAAATTTGAACGAAATTAGATTCATTTTTAGAAAATGATTTTTTGTCCTTTAAGATATATATCTACAGGATTTTTAAATCAGTGAATTGGTCATGTCTGATAACTCTGCTATTTGCTCCAACACACAAAATGGCTTACATATAATTTTCCAGAATTCTAATGTGGAACAGGATCTTTTGTTTACTGGAAGGCAAACAAACATGACATGTACATCAAATACAGCTATGAGAGAAAAGCTACATGGGAGGATATCACATTTGAGTGTACATGTAAGCCAAGAGTTTTTCCCCCAAGACATCATAATGTACTATCCCTGTGCTAATTTGAGACTAACAAAGAAATCCAATGTTTTAAACAAAATTTATAACTTGCTTAAATGATTTTTCCAATTTCTTTCACCCCTTCCCTACTACTTACCCTGCTCCTCTGATTTTTTCTGCTTTCATATAATTCAAATACTTCATGACAATGTTGGAATTTGACATAGCATCTTCAAATTCATTTTACCGTAGATGATTGTATGTCAATCAATGAAATATCAGTATTTATTCAATTCATTTCAGTTTTACTATTATACAGCAATGAAATCAGTAAAATGTAATGTCATTTCAATAAGATTTACAGAAATTAGATTAAGACATTTGAAGAACACTTACAATTCCTCAACTTTAAAACCCAACCACAAATAATGAAGAAAAAACAAGCTGAATGCGACTGCGTCTCCTATATGCCTCAAACTGTCCTTGAAATATTGTGATAACCAGAATAAAAAGCCTCTAATTACATGTTAATTGACCTGTATTTGACATTTGAACTTACACCTTATAACCAAAAAGTCTGATCACTATATCTCCTCCTAGTCACGAATACATAATAGTTGAGATATGGTGATAACAAGCGTAAAAATCATGAATTTCACATACACCGGTCACCTTTGGCCTACATGTACATGAACAAAAATCTAATCAGTTCGTCTCACTATGGTGATGCATACTAGTTCCAAGTTTGAAGTTAATGGATCAAATGATTGAGATATCATGTTAACAAGGCTAAAACCTGCAATTTCAGAATTGACCTGTGACCTACATACCCCAAAATCTAATCAGATCGTCTTCCTATGGTGATATACTAGCACCAAGTTTAAAGTTCATACAGTACCTCAAATGGTTCTTGAGAACAAAGCTAACACCTGCAGTTTCAGAGATTGGCCTCTGACCTACGTACCCCAAAATCTAATCAGATGGTCTTTCTATGGTGATACATACTAGCACCAAGTTTGAAGTTCATACCTCATGTGGTTCCCGAATTATTGCGAGAACGAGAAAGTGGGACGGACAGAAGGACAACCCGAAAACATAATGCCTCTGGCACCACCTTCCATTGGGGCATATTGATCATTACATGACTTGTATACCCATCAATTTCATTGTTCTGAAACTAAAATTAATGAAAAATTCTGTTAGATATTTGTGTCACAGTATCAACACCTATGATCATCCCTCATTTGATCTTGCAAAACTACAATTATAGTTTCCTACAAAGTATAAACCTGATTAGTGATTATGCCAATAATCAGGCACAAGAGCTTACCTGAATGTGTATTGCGGTCAACACCACCAACAAATATTTTTCTGAAAATTAAAAAAAAATAAAAATCAAGTCAGACATCTCGATATTTTCAATGATTTTTAAACAGTAAAAACCATTATAAGCGTTCAAGTTGAATCTATTTCTCGTTACAAAAAAAAGATAATAAAACTTTACTTTAAATAAAAAATTAGACAGGGTCTCCATTAAAGGGGAAGTCCACCCTCTTATCAACTTAATTTCCATAAAAGCAGAAAATTGACAGAAACAGATCTTCAGGGGAAATTTGAGAGACATCTGATAAAGTGTAAGCAATTATGGCTTTTTAAAAGTTTAAAGATCACTAGAGTCTACGAATATTGGTAACTCAAGGGCTTAATTTAACAAAGTTCCCTTTTTTGTAAAAAAAAACATGTTCGCAAACCTCTGTCAAACATGTATCATTGTCCTCAACCTCTTGTATTATATGAAACAAATAACAACCTTCATCAAAACTCCACTTAAAGATCAAAAATTTTGTTTGGATAACAGTCACTGTAAAAGGACCTGCATTTCAGCCAGGAAATCAAATGAAAAACACAGCAGAATCGTTGGCAAAGCTTTCTACTCATTCCTAGGTGTTTTCATAGTCACGAATGAGATATATTTTTACTCTCCTTTTTTCTTGATCAGTCTTGATGCTTCTAATAATTGATTTTTATTTGCGAAAGACTGCGAGTACATAAAGTGTACATGTACATGGTATGGTAATACCATGTGACTAACTTAGACATGACATATCTTATATTTCAAATCCAAATACCTCTCCGAAACAAATGAATATTTCTTCATGCAATAAAGGATCACAGACTCACTGTACGATTAAATCGGGAATATGAACAATATTACAATCCTTCCCTCTTAGTATTTTAGACATTGATATTCCCAGGCAGGACAGAAGAAAATTTAATTTTTTAATTAAAAACATCCCAAAGGAATGGCTTGATCCCAATCTTGAAAACGTGGATATTCATGATATGCTCAATGTAAAGATATTGTCTTTTTAAAAAATTGCCAAGATGAGTGTTAACGTTATGAGTGTTAACGTTATGCCTGATAAGAGTCATGAATTCTGGAGGGATATGTTAAACCTTCCTCTTGATTTTACATATTCGATGTACCATTGATTCACAGCTATGCTCCTTCTACTTCAAAGTTTTCCATAGATGTGTTGCTTTGAATGATTTTCTTTTTAAAATTAAAAGGAGGGATTCTTCCGATTGTCCCTTCTGAAACAAACATGAAAAACTATCCACATATTTTGTGAATGTGAAAAGGTTATTCCAATATGGCAATATTTGCCAAGTATAGTATTTTAAAAAACTTGAACCAAGTTTCAATTTGGCGAATTGTGACAAAATTGTTGGTACCTGTACGGATAGATTTGTATATATCTTATTTGTTCCTTTTGTCAAAGTATTATCTGTGTAAATTCCAAAATAGTGCACCATCCATTACGGCTTTAAATCATTTGTTCTGAAACAACATGAAACCAAATATTATTTGGCAAAAAAAAAAAAGTTGCCTCTTTATTTCACAAAATGGAAATTTGAAATTTAATACCCTCTCTACAATGGTCAGACTACATGTACATGTATATCCAATCTTCTTCAAAACAATATTTGTATGTAGATCTATATGAAACTTAATATTGAAAAGAAATTTACTGAAAAGATCGATAGTTGATTCAAGCAGTTATTTTACATAGTGATGTTGGAACACCATATTTGAAATCTTTTGTTTTGTAATCTGTTATTTCCAATTTATGTGCCTTTATGAACCCCAGTTCATATTTTACATTCGTACAGATTATTTTAGTAACATTTTTTTTCTCCCCCAATCATGTTAATCTTTTGTAAATTTTGGAATTGTCTGTAATTATGTACATGTACCTTTCAATTTGAATGATTGTACATGTATTTATCTTATTTTCTCCTCATACCTTTATTACATGCGACAGAAAATACTATTTTTGCATGTATATCGCGTAGTGGTCAATATGACCACACCACAAATAGGTGTATGACTGCCTAGATTCTACCAACGAAGTACAGTCAAACCTGTCTATAGTGGCCACTGAAGGGTAACAGCAAAAGTGGCCGCTATAGACAGGTGGCCACTATAGACAGGTCGGCAGCCAGTTTTAATTTTTGCACATACACGCAACAACATCACTTTTATAGTTGTAGTGTACATGCATCCATATCACTTAGGAAAATAAGCTATAGATCTACAGATTTGTATAACATTCCATATGAAATATAAAATGCCAAAATAATGTGCTTTGTTGTCAATAAATGAGAAAAACAATAGATATACATGTACTAGCAATCTGTGTAAAATGAATTTTCCCTCAAATTACCACGTACATGTACAGTCAACCTCGCCTAAGTCGATCATGACACGACTGAGTGAAATGCGTCGACACAGGCTATTTTCGACTTGTGCGAAAGTCGAGGAAAATCCGACTTACGCGTGTATATATAACACAGGGACGCCGCAGTGCAGACTGTGGCCATCGGCCTGATAGAACATACACGTACTGTACCTTTCATGTACCAGTATATTTACTTCACACTCCTGTTAAAAGTTGGACAATAAAGAAGAAAATAAAACCAGACTTGTCCAGTGATTAATTTCAATGTATCAAATCCTCCCTTACATCCCTTTATATGCACATGGCCGTGAAGGCAATAAAACTGCCTGTCTTCCTGTCAAAAAATTTATTATTTTCACTTTCTTAAATTTTTTTGTGTGCATGAAGCGCGGTTCAATTCGATATTGGTGGCCGCTATACGCGGTGAGATATTGACCACGGGATATATAATGGGTGGCCGCTGGCAGCGTTAGGCAGGTGACCGCTACATGTATATGCAGGGTCTACAACACAGTAATTTCTTGCTGGGTTTTTTTTGGTGGCCGCTATAGACAGGTGGCCGCCAAGACAGGTTTGACTGTATAGTCATGTAGCTATGAGTGAATATGACCACTATTCGTGGTGTGGTGTGCGCATGCGCGCAGTATTGGATTTGTAACTACAGGTATAGATTGATGGGCGCGACTCGACAGCAGACACGTATTGTGTCGCCACCCCGGAAGTACGTATATAGTCATGATAGTGACGTCATTCTCTTTCATGAAGAACCTGTCGATCGCGGGAGTTACCAGGAAAGGGATTTTCCAGGGCATTTTTCATGACCTGCTAACCGTGCGCCGTTAGATTGGTGGAATAAAACTCCTAGTTTCGTGATGTAAAAGACGTATAGCCCTTTTTTTTTTTTACACTCAGGAAGCTATCCTGGCTAATCACACCTGCCAATTTTTGTGTTTTTTTTTCTTTTTTATTCATTCAATTTTTACAATCTTAATTGATTCTGGAAAGTAACCCCTTTAGCAAACTCCAAGGGTGGTTTGCATGGCTCACAGTATGTGAGAAATGGTGATATTTAGATCTAGTTTATTTTTGTTGATGATATCTGCCTTCACACACATTATATGGATCCCATGTATAGATCCGTAGGCCAGTACCAGATTGATAAGCCAAGGAGCTCGTACAGCTACCGAATATACTAAAATCTGCCAATAAAATTTTTGTCAACAAAGAAACTCTGGATCTCTATGAACATGCACACAGATAATCAGGACTTTTCCGTATGCGCGATAGGGACCAAATTTTTAACGAAAAAATTCTTTTGGGGAGCTGTCAGCGCCCGCGGCGAGCAGGAAATGTACACAATGACTCCGATAGCTCGTTTTGCGAGAATCGACAGTAAATTACGGATTTCATTTTTTGAATTATCTTTTCCAACATCGGTGAGTTAAATTTATTGTATTTCTTGGATATGTTAGGGTCGGTTTTTGTAAATTAAATGCCGATTTTGAGTGAATGTTGGTCACTTTTGTGCAGTGGTGTTTGAAAAAGTTGAGGTGAATGAGTGCCTAGATTCTACACGTGAAATATAGTCATGTAGCTATGACATGAGTGGCTATGAGTGATTCAAACTTTAATTAGTGTGTAACTTAAGTCTTAACACTGGTTAAGTAAATGTGTATTCGGCTTGCGCAGCCATGACTAAACCAGGATTAGCTTCGTGAGTGTAAAAAAAAAAAAAAAAATTGGCTATACGCCTTTTACATCATGAAGCCAGGCGTTTTTCCCCAGCAATCTAAATGCGCACGGGTTAGCAGGACATGAAAATGCCCTGAAATAACACTTTTCTGATAACTCCCGCGACCGTCAGGCCCTTCCCCACAGCGTTTCCTCCTAGGGGAAACGTTTTGTATTAGTACTAAAAGTATTAGTAGGTCTTTTTGATCGTACATATTTTTACAAAAAAATTTTAAAAAAGATCATAAGAAATTTCAGAGAACTCACCAGTGTTTGTGTATCCATGCCTCCTCTTGTCATGCAGATATAAAATGGCGGCTGCGTGCGACGGCGTGCGCTGTCGGCGACGTATAGTTTCAATTATGGTTGTATCGCGCCGTCGCACGCAGCCGCCATTTTATATCTGCATGACAAGAGGAGGCATGGATACACAAACACTGGTGAGTTCTCAGAAATTTCTCACGATCTTTTTTTTGGATTTTTTTGTAAAAATATGTACGATCAAAAAGATCTACTAATACAAAACGTTTCCCTAGGAGGAAACGCTTTTTTTATTAGACATCAGCAGTATGTAAACAACACGCGATCGCAAAACAATCTCTAATTAGTCGGCAATGTGGTGAAACTATTAGATCTTCATGGCCATTGTAGAATCTATTCACGACGTTTGTGTGAGAGTGTGACTGAGCTAGGACTCGGTAAACACATCGCGCCTATGGCAAAAACTACTTTTTTGTGCATGAAGCTACGGCTCGACTCGATAATAGTGGCCGCTATACGCGGTCAGATATTGTCCGAGGGATACATAATGGGTGGCCGCTGGCCGCGTTAGGCAGGTGACCGCTATATGCAGGGTCTACAACACAGTAATTTCCTGCGGGGGATTTTTTGGTGGCCGCTATAAGCAGGTGGCCGCTATAGACAGGTGGCCGCTAAGACAGGTTTGACTGTACCTACTTGACACCCGACCTGAATTATATATTCATGAGGCACGATTTCCTACTGAATTATGCATGAAAAACGTGAATAGTTAGATAACCGCGGCGATCGCCCAGCATATTGGCCAATGAAATCTCAAGGATTTCTTACTTCAGTTCTGGACTAGTCTATTATTTGGGGGGGGGGGATTACGTAAATCTCTTGCTCAAAATACATTCACAGACAAGCACATTATGAAGAATTCGATCTCTAGCTTACAAACTATGGTAATTTGAAATAAGACAAATGTACATATTTCTCAAGAGATCATCATATATTTACAAATAATGAAGAATGGGCAATAAAAGTCACCGTTCAACAATAGATGCATCTCCATCAATTCTGATGTAACCAAGGAGTTACCAGCAACTTTACTGCCCGGCAAAGCCCCGGGAGATCCGCCTGGCCCTAACTCGCTAGCATCCCTGGCCCACGGAGGTAATCAGCACAGAGCGGTAGCGCGTGAAAAACAACACTTTTTCCATAGCCAGTAGGCAGATTCACAAAAACATCTTGTCCTTTAAGTGCAGATTTGATTGCATCAACTTGCAAATCTTTGAATCTGTCAATCTTCAACATTCTAGCGGCATATTCTAAGCTCCTATAAATATCCTCATCACTCGTCATGGAAGAAACGTTGAACGCCATTCTTTGGGCTGCGATTATTAAGCTACAGCGCGCGTGCAGTCGAGTCATGAATATTTAACATTACGTCATGGTAGCTCGCGCTTATTGGATGATTTTCACCGACCAAAATTTGGTCGGAATATTCGTCAAAACAATGAAATACAAAAGAAATTCAGATCAGGTGTCAAGAGGCCCTCGGCGCAAGCGCCTCGGTCTTTCTGGCTCGCTTCGCTCGCCAGAAATTTTGCCTCCATATCGCCAAGGATTTCAACAGCGCCAGGGCCTCGACAAGAGGCTAACTAGTAGTAGGCCTAGGCCACATCAGCAAGCAATGGTCATATTGACCATTAGGATCATATACATGTGTGTATACTGGGTATTGGCACATCAGCAAGCAATGGTCATATTGACCATTAGGATCATATACATGTGTGTATACTGGGTATTGGGGATACAGATGTAATTTTGTTTGAAATGGAGGTTTTTGTGGGCAAACTGATACTTAGATTTTAAGTTATCAGTTCATTAAGATACAAAATGTAGAAAGTTATAAAAACTTACATTTACAGCCCTCTTTTTGGTACTTGTTACCCACACCTCCATACGGATGACGACTGCTCTCAATATGTTGCGCACTAGTGAGGCCGCTCTACATGGTTACGCACCGTAGATACGTACGCAGAATGTTACGCACACAAGCTATTCTACGAAGACCTGGAAGGGCCAAACTGACGACGTAAAAAATAAAAAATATTACGTACGTAAGTACGTACGTAATATTTTTACGTCGTCAGTTTTTAATATTAAAAATATGATTTAGTTAGTAATACATTACTAATAATATATTACTAACTAATTACTATATATTTAGTTAGTAATATATTACTAATAATATATTACTTATATTTTTAATAATATTAAAAATATGATTTAGTTAGAAATATTAAAAATATGATTTAGTTAGTAATATTTTTACGTCGTCAGTTTGGCCCTTCCAGGTCTTCGTAGGAGATCGACGAACCGATCGCGCCGATACTACTACGAGCGCTGAGGGCTCCCTTCATCATAATCGTGAAAAATACAAACTGGATGCTGACGGGACAGTCTCGATAGCAGTTATCGACAAAAAGGATCCAAAATTTCTGGAAACCCTCTTCAAAGGTCACAAAACAACCTGGTTTTAATCATCTATTATTCAACATAAGTATTTGGATTTAAAGGACAATTAACCCCACGTGATATTCTAGATGCACCTATTGTCTGCTACGTCTTTCCATGGAGGCTGCCATTTTGTGCATGACACGGATCATTAGGTACCATATGCATTGATAATAGCCTACCTTTACAACAGATACGTCGCTTTGTTCTGATTGTATTACGATTGTTATTGGCCATGGGCCTAGATAATTGACGACCCATGAGTTCTAATAGCCATCCTGTAAAGCAAATTCCTCGCTTTGTTTTGGTATTGTTACGATTGTCTCCGTCCTTGACGTCAATTCTCCGTCCTTGACGTATATTTTTTATGAAGTATATTTTTTATGAACAAATTAAGACCTTTTAAAAAATATATAAAACTAAACTTACATTTCAGAATATGTGACTTTATCTAATATATATTTGTCCTCTAAAAATCAATTACAAGTTAACGATGAAGGAAATTTTACTTGGGATGAAAAATATGTTCGTGTACACATAAAGTAATGGCAGCCCCCTTATTATTGCTAGCAGACGATAACTTGGCTGGAAAATAGTGATTTATATCTATATCCTGTGTTTTTACATGAAATTGCATGTATCAAATAAGAGGCATATACTACACCATTCAAAATAAGCTAATTCATACGCTGAGGTTAATTTCCCTTTAAGTAAACTGCAATATATGAGTTTCAATTAAATATAGCCAAAAATGCACAGTGATGCAGTTTAGGTATGGGATGTGTGTTGGCTGCGTTACTACACAGTCGGCAATGGCGTGTACCTATGAGTGGCCTAGGCCTACTCTGCGTAGTACTAGGGCTAGGCCTCCCCTAGTAGTAAAAGAATTGTGACAATTTGCATAAAAAGTTGTTAAATTTACTGTTTAAAAATGACCTGTCCGGATTAACAACCTGTCCGGCATGTCCGGAATTACGTCTAGCAATTAGCATGTCTAGATCTAGACCGAAATTTTCTGTCTCCAGGATAGGATCTCACAAAAGGGTCCTTTCAGGGACCATCCCGATCGGGACCATCCCACGGCGGAAGGACTGCCAGTCCCTTCAGGGACCAAACCGTTTCACGAAGATGTTATTGGCATCGACTAAAATGACAACGTCCACTATCGATAATATCGGTAATATCTTGTAGCCTTGATCATGAGCTTCACATTTGATCATTAAACGTTGGGATGTAAAAATGCTAATTTCCCGCTGAAATGATGGGCGTATTTTTGTTTCTCTACCACATACGTATCCTCCTACACATGAAGCTTGGTTTGGAAGAAAAACGGAGTAAAAGGCTCCACACAATAAAGATAACGATTAGTAAAACTTAGTTTCATTTCTTTTTCCTACAGAGGCATGATTATGTTTTGAAGGACACCATAGAATGCTATTTATAGCATTCAGACAGTATTTCTAGAAGACCTTACAAATAAATGTTAAAATAGCAGATTTTTCATGTATTCATGTGAATAATTTGAACTAGAATTGAAATTTGTATCATAAGAAAATGTAAATCTACTACAATATAACAAATTATGCCATAAGTGTGAAGAAAACAAATGTTACGGCGTGTTTAAAGTCTGGGTATATACTAGAATAGTCCCGAAAGTATGAAAAACCGTTGTTAACAAAATTTCATTTTTTTATCAGTTTTTGTATCCTATTAGTTGACGCATTATGTTTGTGTGTACGTGCACACGTCGATCGGTAGGTATGTAAGTATGAAATGACACCCGTTGCGTGTGTGCGTGGGTGTGTGTACGCCTATGTGTATATGGCGGTATATGTATATCTGTTTATAAGTGTTTGTCAGGAGTATGCGATTATAAAAGTAATGATTATTTATTCCGCGAATCAGATCAGTCTTACGCACCGTCATGTACATGTACGCGCGCGCGCACACACACACGCACACACATACAGTGTACATACCCTAGCTCCGACGCACCTACACAAACACACAAGCAATAATCACCGATCAATGGACTTTCAACATTTCTTGTACAGAGTCAACGGACCGAATTCCCAAAATAATGAAGTTTATATTTAAACCATCATGGTTTATTATGTTGATGGCTTAAATGCGCTTGATTCACCGCGCACACAAACCCCGTCCAGTAATTATATTAGCATAATTTGAGAATTAGTTTCATAAAAGTTTTAACCTTATTGTATTTCATCACCCCCCTCTTCATACAAAAACATAAAATAACTTCTGAAGCTTGAAAGTAAAATTAAGTGGATGGCATGTACATGTTGCTTCGTCTTTGACATTATAATTATACTAGTACTAGTACTAGTACGCACGTTAGTGTAGTATTATTACTTAGTATAGGCGTGAGTGGGACCGGTCATCATCATCACATTTGTTCTCAATGGCACCAAACAACAAGATGTTATCTACAAATCTATTTCATTGTCTCTCCTGTCCCTTTTTTCCCACTTTCTCCCGTTAATTAACAATCCTTATTTCCCGAGCCTTCCCAGTGCGGCAGTAACACTTTCATCAGGCTCAGGCGCGGCCCTCAGCCGGCCTGCGGGGCAGCGCGGATAGCTATCGCGCTCGCTGCTTGCAGTTAGTTTGAGCGACAAACGGAGTCGACATAAATCTCCTAATGATAGTAGATTGGAGGTATTACGGCTCAGACCGGACACATGAGAGACATAACAGAGTTTTGTGGATAATATTGCTATTATTCTAGAAGCCATAAAATGAGAACAAAACGTGATATTGATAAGCGATCTTACCCATACAGTTAGTACCGATCCGACATAATACACTTAATTAAATTTAAACAAGCAGCGTTCCGTAAATTGTCTATTTCTTCCCTGCCGATGGTGGTGCCCTCTATGTGACGGAGAAAGGACATATCCAGAGGTGTCCCTGGCGGGACCTTATTTTTCCGAAAGGACGTCTTTGAGAAACCTAACGCTATGCTGATCGGGACCATCCCACAAAGGACATCTTTATGAGACGGGGCCCAGTACGTTAGCCTCTTATTTGAGTAGGGTCGGCTACTACTTGGAGACAGAAGCTGTCCTATCACTTTGCTGTGCAAAATTTGTCTATGGCGTTGTGCCGTTCTAGTCTCGTACAAGGCAAAATGATTATGAAGGAAAAAATACGATAAATTCATTACGAACTCGTGCACATTGATTTCAAAACGGTTATTTCTTTAACATTAAATATGTTTAAAAGTGTTAAAGAAATAACCGTTTTGAAATCAATGTGCACGAGTTCGTAATGAATTTATCGTATTTTTTCCTTCATAATCATTTTGCCTTGTACGAGACCAGAAGCTCGGGTAAGGGTTTGAATACGGCTGCAGGATTTTCGAACGGACCTTTGGACCCTGAATTACATGAAAAAGGAGCATTAAATGGATCATTTGGTCAAATTGGTATGTTGAACAGATTAAGTATATGAATTGGAGCCTAGGCCTTATGATTATTTTTAAAAAAATACAGAGGAAAAATGATTTTTTCCTACTGTTCCAGCAGGCACAACACCATATAAAAGGAATAGACAAATTTTGCACAGCAAAGTGATAGGACGGCTACTGTCTCCAAGTAGTAGCCGACCCTACCCAAATAAGAGGCTAACGTACTGGAGACAGAAAATTTCGGTCTAGTCTAGATCTACTACTAGGCCTAGGCCTAGTCATGCTTGTATGGCAAGGGGTCCTAAAGCTACGCGGGTCCTAATACGCACCATACAAATCACATACACGCGCAATGCAACGCGTTCAAATCAGGCTAAAGTACACACGCGATACACACAGTCAATTTCAATATCAAGATTTGCATTCATTTATTGCATGTGCGTAGCTTTTAGGAATTAGGACCCCTTCATTTTTAAGAACAAAATTTGACATCGGCATTGATATCGACCTGAAAACGTGCATTATTGACATTCACCCATCGTAATTTTCTCCACAAATCAACTTTAGAATATCCAGAATCAGGATTTGGAATGAAATTGGTGACAAGCCAGTGATTTATGTGACCTTTTAGCTGCTGAAAACAAAGTGCGTAGCTTTAGGTCCCCCTAGCCCCGGGACGCTGCCACGAAGTGGCAGCGTCCTGAGTGAAACCAGTACGATTCGGTGGGTCTCACAATCTACCAATGTTCAAATGACCATTTAAAAAATGGCCATGTAATTATTATTTTTTAATTAAAGTATCATATATACGATGCCACTTACCCATTCGCCATGTTGTTAAAGCCAAATTGAAAATAGGCACTTGCGCATGCGCCTATGAATGTTTATTACAATGACGGCATAGTTTTCGTCAATGGAATAATGAATATTCATATACCCACTGTAATCCGCCGATCGCTAGCGTATAGATCTAGCGCTCTCGCTCAAGCTCGTCTTAATGAATATTCATAATCCTCCCTTCTTGTCTGTATTATAATTGGAGCTGCTGACGCATGCGCATTGCAAGCAAAACACCGACCTTCGGAAGTTTTTACTACAGGCTCTTGGAGATAAATATGCCTTTTTTGTATCATCCTCATTGAAAAGAAAGACGACAATCAATCGTAAAGACATAAAGTATTGTAAGTAGGCCCACTCATAGCTACATTCCTATACTTCGTGTGTATAATGTAGGCAGTCATACACCTCAACTTTTTAAAACACCACTGCACAAAAGTCACAAACATTCACTCAAAATCGGCATTTAATTTACAAAAACCGACCACTAAATATCCAAGAAATACAATAAATTCAACTCACCGATGTTGGAAAAGATATCCAAAAATCAAATCCGTAATTTACTGTTGATTCTCGCGAAACGAGCTATCGGAGTCATTGTGTACATTTCCTGGTCGCCGCGGGCGCTGACATCTCCCCAAAAGAGTTTTGTCCTTAAAAATTCGGTCCCTATGTGGCATACACGGAAAGTCCCGATTTTCTGTGTGCGCGATCGTAAATATCGACGTGCGCTTGCGATCCCGAGTTTCTTCGTGGACAAAAATTTTATTGGCCGATTTTAGTCTAAGACATCGGCAGTATGTAAACAAGGGTAAACAACACGCGATCGCGAAACAAATCGGCGGGGATTTCTCCGGTTTTGGACAAGATTTTGACTTTGGATTTTGCTGAAAATATCAAAAGTTCTTCCTAACGGCCATTTGAGGTAGGAGTGAGATTTTTAAGGGCGGAATTTGAAAGTAAGGTATTTAAAATATTTATCTTATTTTCCCCCCATACCTTTACTACACGCGACAGAAAATACGAACTATTTTTGCATTTTGTATTCGTAGTGGTCAATATGACCACTCATAGCTACATTCCTATACTTCGTGTGTATAATGTAGGCAGTCATACACCTCAACTTTTTAAAACACCACTGCACAAAAGTCACCAACATTCACTCAAAATCGGCATTTAATTTACAAAAACCGACCCCAAAATATTCAAGAAATACAATAAATTCAACTCACCGATGTTGGAAAATATATTTCAAAAAATGAAATCCGTAATTTACTCTCGATTCTCGCGAAACGAGCTATCGGAGTCATTGTGTACATTTCCTTGTCGCCGCGGGCGCTGACATCTCCCCCAAAGAGTTTTGTCCTTAAAAATTCGGTCCCTATATGGCGTACACGGAAAAGTCCCGATTTTCTGTGTGCGCGATCGTAAAGATCGATGTGCGCTTGCGATCCCGAGTTTTTTGTGGACAAAAAATTTATTGGCCGATTTTAGTCTAAGACATCGGCAGTATGTAAACAATACGCGATCGCGAAACAAATCGGCGGGGATTTCTCCGGTTTTGGACAAGATTTTGACTTTGGATTTTGCTGAAAATATCAAAAGTTCTTCCTAACGGCCATTTGATGTAGGAGTGAGATTTTTAAGGGCTGAGTTTGAAAGCAAGGTATTTAAAATATTTATCTTATTTCCCCCCCATACCTTCAGTCATGTCAGTACATGCGACGGAAAATACCAACTATTTTACAGAAATGTACCCGGGAGTGAATATGACCACTATTCGTGGTGTGAGTAGGCCCTACCTAAAACAGCCTAAAATCAACTGATTTCATGTTTCATGGCTATCATTTTGACAAACGACCTTGTAATTATGTGACATCCATGCGATCAAAGGACTGCGAAGCGCAGCCCGAACACTACGTGTTCGGGCTGCCGCAGTAATAGGTCCCCCCTTCATGCTTGTACAGTACCGTACAGCATTGTACAGTCCCACTCGTAAGTTTTGGAGATGCAGAGTTAGTCACCGCATGCATGTAAAAGTTCACATTCAAATGTTAGATTCTAACGAGTCAAAGACAACGTTACTTATTTTCATTTAGATTGAAATTTTAACACCTCTCACACCATCTCTAACACTTACCCTACTTCTTCGCCCATTTTGCTGCCCGTTTGTAATTAGTTAGAATTAGGTGATTAAGTATCTCAATCCGGCGACGTTGACATGCACAAAAGGTCAAAGCAACGAACGTAGAGGGCGTCAACACTTTGCAGTATAGGGCTCACATAAGTAATTCACGGCCCCATTCACTCACGTGTTATAACGAAGGTTGTCTATAAAACATATTTTGAACACCCCTCGGTAGAAATCGTTTAAATTCACAGAATAGATACAAAATATAAATATCCCTCAAATAAAGTACCTAATTTGGGCACTTTCCCGGCGTTAAAAAAAGTTATTTAGGCTGAAACAAGGCTAGCCGAAATTTCAGCCATTTGCACATAGAAACAGTGGAAGTGCACCACATATGAATTTGTCATGTTCACTTAACGCGAACCGGTCGTGATCCCCGATCTTTCGACAGAAATTTGGCGAAAACACGTCCTTTTCGGCACATTTTAAATCATATCTCGAGAACCGCGCAAGATTTTTCATGGGGGCAAACGGTTTATAAAACTTTGATTAATTCTACATCTCATGATATCAGTTATTTTTTAATTGAATGAAAAAAACCGCCGTCTATTTTCGAATGAAAATGCATGGTTTCATGCTTTTTGTGTGAGGAGAAGCACTTTTTTGCACTCATTGCTCTCGTATTCCTCCTATAGCTTCTGACTTACGTGTCAAAATGTATGGGGGCAAAGACTAGCAAATAGCCAAGATGTTACTCTTTCTTGTGATATCAGGTTCGTCCTGATTGGTCGAAAAAAACCGCCGTCTATTTTGCATAATTAAAAAGAAACAGCAAAAAAGATGTCATGTATATAAAGCATGTACAGTATGTAATGCTGCGTATATAGGCTCGATTTGGACTGTGCCATTGTAAAACGGGGTGCCTCAATCCAATGTGTGTGTTGAACGACCGTGAATGCGAATTGAGCAGTCGTTACAGCTGTGGAGTGATATGTTGCATACCGTGGATGAAATGGATGAATCATGTCGAATGAGAAAGTGTAAAATTCTTCCTTCCCGCGTACGCACTGTTGTGTACTCGGAGTGAGATTCGTAAATAGCAGCTCTTCTGTCCCTCCCTTCTCCGTTGCCCCCCATTGCTATAATAGAACAGCCGCGAACAAAACACCGATTTATACAGAGCAATGACCTGGACCACCCAGCTGATCGAGCGCGTACTCGAGTCGCGTTTGTATGTGCGCACAGCTGACTAAAGCAGCAGAATTAAACCTTCAAATTATGTGAACAAATCAGGGGGTGAGAAATTCATATGGTGATAAAATAAATCCTTTAAAAATAATAATAAAGCTAGCCAACTTCGGCTAAGGTGTCAAATTGAAAAGAGTATGTCTATTAAACACCATTTACGCTTTTTAAATTTACTGAGGACAATCAATCGATTTTATATGAATATTTCTAATCAATTAATTTCAAATAATCTTTGCTCCGCCTCACCGGCATGCATTGCGAGCGGATGAATTACTTATGTGTGCCCTATAGAGTAGATCAAAATTTTATAATCTGAATAATTTCAGCCGTAAATGGTAGAGTTGCATCTACTGATAAAATTGATACCAATTTCTCATTATCTAATCAAGGGTAATGAGGACAGGCAAGTGAGAACGGTCCCAGTGACATCACTCACTATTGTCAATTTGCGTGCATGAAACTACGGTTGACGTGTAGATGCGGGAGTGTGATTCTTTATAGTGAATACTGTTTCCTTTGCACCCTGAATGAAGTGTCGGCCGATTGATGATGTTGAATGGCACCTGTTGGATCAAAATAGAGAATTTCAATTTTTGTCTTTAAACAAAGGCATTCTCGTGATCCAAGCCACCGGTAGCTTATTTCCACCGGACACTTTTTGGCGTTCAAAACATGTCCTACTCCTATTAAATGAAATGAAACTCCCTCTATCGATGGCACGAGGGTAGCGCTAGCGTGCGCAGTTATGCTTGCTATATCTCGCAAGCTTATTGGAGGGAGGGTCTTCAAGAGGCGGGGCCTGAAAATCCGTGCCTCCTTGGAATGAAAGCCCATTGGTGGATATCAGCTAAGATGCGCAAAGTTCTCACAAATTCTCTGTAATTTATTGCGTTCTGTATATATACACACGTCTATATCTGGTCTTCATCGAAGCCACCCCTGTGTACAAGTCTATGGAGAGGGTTTCATACACTTCTACACAGGGGTGGCTTCGATGGCGACCAGATATAGAGAGTGACAATATTAGGTTGTGAGCACTTCGGCTGTCTATATCTGGTCTTCATCGAAGCCACCCCTGTGTACAAGTCTATGGAGAGGGTTTCATTCACTTGTACACAGGGGTGGCTTCGATGGCGACCAGATATAGAGAGTGACAATATTAGGTTGTGAGCACTTCGGCTGTCTATATCTGGTCTTCATCGAAGCCACCCCTGTGTACAAGTCAATGGAGAGGTTTTCATTCACTTGTACACAGGGGTGGCTTCGATGGCGACTAAATATAGTGTCTTTAACGCTATTTTTTCAGCAATATTTAATTGTTATATTATTCTTAACAACTGATTGATATTTGTTAACATTTTGTTTCATTTTTAGGAATAGGTAACTGTCTGAAAGTGGCAGAGTGGTCTTGAAGAGGAGGGAAATGAGGGGTAGATGGAATTAACAGGTTAATTACCTTCATTTCACATTACTAGCTGTGGACAGTTCGAACAGTCTTCATTTCATATAATTAGCAGTGGACAGTTCGCACAGTCCACACAAGTTTCTCTGAAACAAGTATTATGGCCAGTATTATATAACAGAAATTTAATGACAGTTAAAATAACCATTCTGAACAATTATACCACCTAGGGTAATTGTCTGAATGATGGTTTTTATCTCGAAGAGAAATATGGGTAGATAAATACGTTAATTACCTTCATTTCGATTCAAATGTGGTGCTGCATAACCTTGCAGTCATGACGGAATAAAGTCTACTATTATACCCGGCCCCAACCCCTATAGCCTAGGGCCTGGCTAGCGCCTCGATCGATCGAGCAGTGCCTGCTGCTTAATCGCAGTTAAGTACCTACAAAGTCCCAAGCAAGTCACGCACAACGATCTCACAGAAGCAAAACTGCAGTCCTATTGGCGGAGACTCAGGCATGCGCAAACTATTCGCCAATCACTGGAATCCCCGAGCGCGGCGCCTCCCATGTAAGTGATCAATCTGCCATCTCATTGGCGGAAACTAGGCATGTACAAACCTAGTGCTAATGGGACGTACGTATGTAATTGAAATCTGTCAATCAGCATAGTATATTTCAATTCTCTGAAAGTCACGAATGTTAGTTACTAAGTGAAATTTACCGCAGTGGCATGCAGCACGGTCAATTACACATTGCAAGCTTGATGATTGATGAAGCAACTAGCGCATCCATTCATGAGGTTGAGTACATGCAGGCATACTCGGCTTCATGAAACATGGCAATGATAGATTCCGCCAACCGATTTGGTAATAAATTAGACCAATCAATAAATCCATCACTTTCAACAAAGTTGTCAAACTTTGGAATAAAACACTTTATTTTATAAATCCCGTCTTGAATTAAAAATAAATGATTATACTGTTATCTAAAATGCGCAAAGGCGCAAACTGTGTCATTTATTTTACGATGCAATACGCCACATGACGGATTAAATCGATGCAATTGTATATAAGAGCATGACCTAACTGGAATTCTACCCTGTAGGGTCATTTATTGCTTTATTTCGTTAAACACACTCATATACCTTGTCAACATTTTAATCATTATCACTGGATACTAAACTCCACTTCAAGTTTTCACGGCCAGAGTAAATTAATGGTGAGTCTCCATAATCAATTCAAATTTTCGCTTTTTATCACATTTTGCTTTATTTCGTATACAATTATGACTGTTCTTAGCAATTTCAGATCACAGTGACTGTGGTTGTGATTACGTACTATCAAACTCGCACGCTAGCTTATTCTGCTTGATATTATTTCAATTTAGTTTCTTTTGACCTTCGCATACCAATAAGTGGGTTCTATATTAGCTACGAAAGTGTGGACTGTGCGAACTGTCCACTGCTAATAGTGTGAAATGTAGACTGTTCGAACTGTCCACAGCTACTAATGTGAAATAAAGGTAATTAACCTGTTAATTCCATCTACCCCTCATTTCCCTCCTCTTCAAGACCACTCTGCCACTTTCAGACAGTTACCTATTCCTAAAAATGAAACAAATGTTAACAAATATCAACCAGTTGTTAAGAATATTATAACACTTAAATATTGATGAAAAAATAGCGTTAAAGACACTATATTTAGTCGCCATCGAAGCCACCCCTGTGTACAAGTGTATGAAACCCTCTCCATAGACTTGTACACAGGGGTGGCTTCGATGAAGACCAGATATAGACAGCCGAAGTGCTCACAACCTAATATTATATCACTCTATATTTGGTCGCCATCGAAGCCACCCCTGTGTACAAGTCTATAGAGGGTATCATACACTTGTACACAGGGGTGGCTTCGATGGCGACCAAATATAGAGTGAATGATTATCATAATGGTTCTGATTCTGTTATTTTATTTAGTAATTTCATTGAGTGGATTATATGAAAAAGGAAGTAAGGCCGGAAGTAATTGATTGTACTGGTGTTGGAAAAGAAAGTTCTTTATGACTGTCGTGTGAAATCATGTCCTACTAGGAAATTATTGTATCAATAGGAAATTACGTGTTGAAGATAGGTCACCGCTTTCGGTTCGTCTGTGTAGGAGTTTCGCATCGAGAACAAAAGACTTCTTTTGAAAATCACTGAAGCCGCAATTTCTTTTAATGTGTCTGTGAATGTTGGCAGGTATTGGATAAGGTCCCCAGTGGCTTCGAGCACGATATGGCCAAAACAAAGAATATAAAAGAAAAGGCTGCATATTCACTTTTCCTTCATATTCTCGCAATTCATTTATAGTGACAATGGTTAACCATTGTCCACGGCGGACCGTTTGAATGTTAATGAGTCAGAAAAAAGAGGATCTTGGGTATTTGATTCTAGTTCGTCGTGACTTGGCCGTGAACCAGAATAGCCTGGTGGTTAAGTCGCTGCCCGGCAAGCAGTAGATGACAGGTTCGAATCCCGCTGGTTCCAATTTTTTTCTGACTTGTGTTTTTCATTACAGATCGAGCATACGATCTTTAACACTGGGAGTAATATGCCGAAAGATTTGTTTACAAATTAAAAATTCCTCCCCAGTCAAGCTTCTTCGTTTACTAAGATAATCATTATTTTTATAATTTTTGGTAGATAGGCAAATTTATTTTCATTCATTTTATTGCGGCCAGTACGCACTCGGCCTGTACTAATGGTAACAGCGCCATCTAAGATCAAAACTTTACAATATCCGGGCTATTGTCATCATTCATTTAATTCTATCACAGATTTTAAAATTGCATTGCATTGTCACTTACGAGCTGAAGTTTCTCTGACATTGATAACTTGGCAGCCGATCATAAATGTATCTGATTTTGACATACTTCAAGCTCACCTTGACAAAATGTATACCTTTCTATTTTAGTAGCTGTTTGTGTATTAATCCATAGATCAATGAAAATCCAAAGAATTTCAGATTGACATTCATAAAGAGCATAACAACAGTTTGTCAGATTTGATTAAATATAACAATCTGACAATGACAACACATATTTTTCCTAATAAATCAGGATTCACATATTGTTTCTGTTACATTTATTAATTCCCCCTTACACTAGCGGATCCAGGGGGGGGGGGCCGAATCGGCCGCGGCCCCCCTATTGGCGTCTAAAAAAAAAGAAAAAAAGAGGGGGGGGGGAAGAAAAAGAAAAAAGAAGGAGAAGGGGAAGTATGGGGGATATGTAAAAGCATATTTTTCCTTTTTTTTTTTTTTTTTTTTTTAGTTGTCAGGGAATTATGGATCGAAAGAGGACCCCATAAACCCCCCCCCCCCCTCCCCACTGAGCGACTTTTCAAGAAGCTTGCGAGACCGAAAAAATACGGGTCTACCTTTTCAAAAACTTTCATTTTTCGGCCCCCTCTTTTACTCAATCCTGGATCCGCCCCTGCCTTACATTGCCAACCCATCTATAGTGGTTATCTTTTTTACACTTAATATGATGTGCTAAACATTTTTCAAACATCCACCGGTAACCATGTAGACGACCCGATCCCTCAACCTGCCTTTGGACAAATTCAACTACCTCACCGATGTGACTGTAGTTTTTTTCTTCTAAACAAACCAAGCTGTCTGAGAAGCCGTTTCAAATCATGGGCGTCGGAGCCGGCCCGGCCGGTGTAGCGGCACATACGGTTCTCCGGCAGATACCGTATCCGCCGGCAGATATCGTTCTACCTCGGAACCATATCTGCCGGGTTTGACGTTTGCAGATTTGGTTCCCCGGCGGATTTGGTTCCACGGCGCTGCAGATAAGGTGTATTGTATATTGGCAGATTTGTACGAGACACTCTCGTGCCTAATAGACCTGTTTACTAAGTGATTCAAATTTATGGATGTTTCTTTCCTGGGGACCTAGTCAGTGGCGTATCCAGGGGGATAGACCCCCTCCCCCAGGACGGCGATCAATAATGCCTGGCGCCCCCGTCCCCCCCCCCCTATTGGGAAATCCTGGATACGCCCCAGCTAGTAACGAGGTATACCATTAACCTGTTATTAATGAATGAACTACAATACTTGGAATTGTTGCTATGTCTAGATAGGTACGGTATCTGCCGGGGTTGGAACATGATCCACCGGCAGATACCGTTCTAAAAACGGCCAAGAACACTATCTGCCGGCGGATCATATTCCAACCCCGGCAGATACCCTACCTAGACTTAGCAAAAAATAATGTATGTAAACTGGATTCCAAGTATTGTAGTTCATTAATTAATAACAGGTTAATGGAATACCTCGTTACTAGCAGGGGCGTATCACGGATTTCCAAATAGGGTGGGGGCGCCAGGCATTATTGATCGCCGTCCTGGGGGAGGGGTCTAAGGGGAGGGGGCCTCGCCTTTGGAAAATTTTTGCTTCTGAAGAAGGGCTGAGATGCAAAATAATCCTATATGTGACCAATTTTGAAATTTTTTTTCAAAGACCCCTCCCCATGACGGCGATCAATAATTCCTGGCATCCCCCCCCCCTCCTATTGGGAAATCCTGGATACGCCACTGCACCTTATCTGCAGCGCCGTGGAACCAAATCCGCCGGGGCCCCAAATCTGCAAACGTCAAACTTGGCAGATATGGTTCCGAGGTAGAACGATATCTGCCGGCGGATACGGTATCTGCCGGAGAACCGTATGTGCCGCTACACCGGCCCGGCTTGAGCCTGACCAATAATCTACCTTGCACGGCAGGCGGAGCCGGTCCAATCAAAAATCCCTTCCGACGCCCATGCAAATGACGGGTAGAAATGATAATTCCGCACTCTGTTGCAAGAACCGTGAATATATCTTTATACAAAAGTCCCATTTCGAAACAAACCTAAATCACATCATTTTGTTCTTGTTCTCGTTCGTCCATTCTTGACTGTAAGGTATGGTGACTTGCCTAATAGGCAAGCATGGCGCGTTAAAACAGCATGGGGATTGTTGATACGGCTGGTAGTGTATGCATAATGTACGGAGCCCCGTACATATGCATGGTATCGTATGCAGATAATTAAGTCGGGGCCCCGAGTTAATAAGTCGGGGCCCCGAGATAATAAGTCGGGGCCCCGAGTTAATAAGTCGGGGCCCCGAGTTAATAAGTCGGGGCCCCGAGATAATAAGTCGGGGCCCCGAGTTAATAAGTCGGGGCCCCGAGATAATAAGTCGGGGCCCCGAGTTAATAAGTCGGGGCCCCGAGATAATAAGTGGGGGCCCCGAGTTAATAAGTCGGGGCCCCGAGTTAATAAGTCGGGGCCCCGAGATAATAAGTCGGGGCCCCGAGTTAATAAGTCGGGGCCCCGAGTTAATAAGTCGGGGCCCCGAGATAATAAGTCGGGGCCCCGAGATAATAAGTCGGGGCCCCGAGATTAAAAAAAAAAACTCGTGTCATTTTATGTCCCCTTAGGGCTCCGTATGCCCCTACGTGCCAGCCAAAACCAAATCTTAGTTACACATCGAATGAAAGGAAATGTGTATACCCCCATCCCCCCCCCCCCCCCCCCCCCCTATTGGCGAAAGCTGGATCCACCCTTGGTTAAAAATGACCATAATGCATGGGTCCGTCCGTATATATATTACAACTGGGCGTTGTGGCGTGCGCGGCTGCGCCTGTAAACCAAGCTGACGGGGCAGTTAGGCCTACAAATTGACTTGGGGTGCGGGTTCGAGCCCCGGTCACGTCTCTCGGATGGTGACATTAAAGGTCGGTCCACACAGACGTAAATAATCATATCTCATTGATACACGTCTTAAAACCTAACTATTCATTCATTCATTCATTTTCGCCAGTGCCACCAACTAGACACGAGAGTGTCTCGTACATAGCTGCCAATATACAATACACCTTATCTGCAGCGCCGTGGAACCAAATCCGCCGGGGAACCAAATCTGCAAACGTCAAACCCGGCAGATATGGTTCCGAGGTAGAACGATATCTGCCGTTAGGAACGATACCCCCCGGCGGGTACGGTATCCGCCGGAGAACCGTATCTGCCGCTACACCGGCCTTAGCCACCGGGTACGGAGGACGATGGGTGAATACATGAATATTGATTGCGTTACGGGTGGATAAAGGCGATGAACAGCAAGCTGCCCACACTGCAGCTAGTCTTCCTTGCAGCTACAGTAATATTATCGCGCTCACTCGCCGTTGGTAAAGGCTACTCTGTGTGGCGCAGTAATTATTGTTTTGGCAGCAAGTGAGCGATGAATAGTCACGAGTAGGTGATAGAAGCAAGTCGATCATGGCCTGTCTGAACGTACTGGATATATTTTGAAACTTACATAGCATCGATACTATGTACTACGTGTGAACATAACTAATTTTAGCCGGGTTTGACGTCTGTGTGGACCGACCTTTAATGTCACCATCCGAGAGACGTGTGAACTTAACTAATTTTACCCTGGTTACAGTCGAGCCGCCAAAATAACTAGCACTCAAGCATATCACGTACATCTTGGTGGAGAGTGGCAATGTAGATTATTGTCTTGCCAAAGGACGTTAGTTCTGTGGTGGGATTCGAACCCCGTACCTTGTGATCTACAGTCCGGTGACTTATCCACTAGACCACAACACCTCTACAATACCCATCTCGTATATTTTAATGCAAAACTACGTAGATCAACAAGAAGGAATAGATTACATCTTTGAATATAAGCACATTTATATTATGCGGTTAATTCCCCTTTAATTCCACTCTAATTTCTAACAACTTTACTGTACTACACTAAAGGAAAAAAGAAACTTATAAAAGTTCAAGAGATCACCAAATTAAATTCTCTGCATGGAAATGTACCAAATTTGGATATAATGTTGATTCAATGCATGGCTTTAAATGACAGTCAATAACAAAAAGTTTTCTTCAATGCCACAAAAGAAATGTGCACTGAAGCAAAGGACTCTCTAATCCCCAAGTCACAAAGACAAACTGCAGCCTTGTACACCATATGCATGTCAATGAATGAAACAAAAGGGATTTGCAAGTTCATATCCAAACAGATTAATAGCCAGTATGTCCACCTCTAGCTTGCTGGCAAGCTGTACACCGTCTTCGCATGCTTCCGATCAGATTCGCGATGGTAGCCTGGGGAACATTGTTCCATTCCTCTTGCAGTGCTGCAATGAGCGTCTCCCTATTGATGGGTTGATTGATGGGTTGACACACGTCGACCAAGCTCTTCCCAGAGATGTTCAATTGGGGAAAGGTCTGGTGAACGGGCGCACCATGGCAGAACATCAATATCCTCTTGCTCGAGGGGTGCAAATCCCTTTTGAAATTCTTTTGTTTCATTCATTGACATGCATATGGTGTACAAGGCTGCAGTTTGTCTTTGTGACTTGGGGATTAGAGAGTCCTTTGCTTCAGTGCACATTTCTTTTGTGGCATTGAAGAAAACTTTTTGTTATTGACTGTCATTTAAAGCCATGCATTGAATCAACATTATATCCAAATTTGGTACATTTCCATGCAGAGAATTTAATTTGGTGATCTCTTGAACTTTTATAAGTTTCTTTTTTCCTTTAGTGTATAATCGATAGGAGTTTGCCACGTGTGTAATGCTTAATATTAAATCGTTGTTTCATTTCAAATTGGCATTTACCTTCAATGTTTACGTTCATATGTTTATATTATACGAAAACTTCATCAACCCAAATCAATTTCTTAATAGGAGTGTATAAAGAAATAAAAGACTGGATAATAAAGGCATTCTTTATCATAGGAAGCATTTTCTTCTATCTAACCGTTCATCCGTATGATATCCTTTTCTTTCCTTCTCTTCCTTGTTGGAATTAATGAAGCTGCCAGACGCAATGTCGGTTAGATTAGCGACGTTAGCGTGTAAGTTATTTATTTACAGTATAATTAAAAAGTAGCTTTTTAAATAAAAAATCCTCTCTTCTTAACAGAAAATTAAATGGGACAATCGCCTCCTCGGCAGCGTTTCATCAAACGGTCATAAGAACAAGTTCACCGACACAGTGCCCCCCCCCCTTTGGAAGAAAAATATGCATTGTGCCCCTCCTTTTTTCGATGGTGCCCCCTTTCAGAACGATTTTTTTTGCTTGTCAGAGGATGGAGGGAAAGTGGACCCCATAACCCCCATACCCCCCCCCCCCCAACTGTGCTAATTTTGGAGGTCTGGCGAAAAAAAAATTGTCGCCATAATAAAGATAAAAATGTCATACAGCTGGTAGGGACTAAGCCGTCAGTATATAGTGTGCGGTGGGTATGTGCTGCAGAGGAGACCCGCATTTTGACACTCAAATTTTCGTTCCAAACCATGTACCATTTTTTTCTTGTTGAGCAAAAGAAGAGAGAAAACCATTCCAAAGCACCGCCTTTTTTCATTCCGTCGTTCCGGCCGTTCTGATTTTAGATACAGATTTTATTTTCATTACATTTTCATTTTTCAAAGTATATAACAATAAGTATTGTGGAATTCACGATATACAAAATAGTTGACAACACAATATAGTGCAGAAACATTTTCGATCATTATAAAATAAAGAGCATTAAGTTTGAGTTGTAAGAAAAAAAGATAACGGCAATGAAGATTATATTAGATTAATTTTTATGAAAATGAAAATGAAAACAGAGACCAGCTTTGAAGCAGAGCTTGTAGAAGCGCTGGTCCCTGGCAAAAGGTATATCATGAATATTATACAAAACATAAAACACTAGACTGGGCAATCGTGCATATAATGCGCAATGAAAGGGAAAAGAAGAAGACAGATACATGGCCATGGAAAGCAAACAAACCATAGATATAACACACTTTCTATCGAAGAGAAAGCATTGAAAAATATTGTAAACACAAAAGGCTGGAAATAGTAACGATTTAAAGGAGTAAACTTTACAAAAGACGGAACAAGAAGGACAAAGTGACAGGTGGGGTAGGAAAGGGGCAGGATCTGGAAGGTTTTATTTAGTCTATATATTATACTACACAGGTAAACAAAAATCATCATTGAGGGATCAATGTCAATAAAAAGCAATTAGTGATTTTTTCAATTTACGTTTGACAAACTTATACTGTCTCGTATATTTAAAGGGAGGGAATATCATTTTTGGTGAAAAGTTGAAAACGAGTTTCATTCCAAGTGCTTAATTCCTCCAGGCTTTCCCCGTTGCTTCCAATCTGGTTCCAATCCACCCCAGGGAATTCAGTTTTCATTCATGCTGAGTGCATGCATGCGTATTACTCCAGCTTATATGAATACACACACCATAGACTTGCCATGACACACAGCGTATTTATCTAATGAGAGCATATGGGAACCAGTTCCATAGCATATTTATATTGTTATCCAGTTCGAAAGACCCCTTTTTCCAAAATGTTAGTAGTTCCGAAGACCATCCTTTTCATAGTACGCTAGTTCCGAAGCTCCCTTTTTTGTCTTGCCAGTGACATATTACCTCCCACTTTTGGGGTCGAGTGCCCCCCCCCCCCTCTCCCACGGGTGCTAAGTCATTTGAAATTTGTTCTTTCCTCTTTTTTTTTGGGGGGGGGGCTTTTTTTCTTGGGGGTGGCTGCTTCACACGAAGCGCCGAGTATGTATGTTATGTACCCAATTGTCGTTGATTTACTTTGAGTTGATCTCGTGGCCAGCTCAAGACTAGCCTCTTGTCGACGGCCCTGGCGAGCTTCGCTTTCCGTAGTCGATATCGAGGCGCAAATACTTCCGAGCGAAGCGAGCCAGATAAACCTAGGCGCTTGCCTCGGTTAATCTGGCGAGCCAATTTTCGCCTCTATATCGACAAGGGACTCCAACAGCGCCAGGGCCGTCGACAAGAGGCTAGCTAAAAGACAGACTGAAGACAGAACAATATGGAGAACCATCGTCAGTAGGGTCACAACGGGTCGGACCACCGCCATCACCACCATGAATGGTTAGCACTCTTATCTTGATAAGTGAGTTGGATCATTCGTATGGTTAGGTGAATCATATCTAATGTATATCATATTGTATGTGAAAGAAAAGTAAAGCACTAGCTAGCATACTACTAATCGGGTCTGCTCGCTATTCATAAGGACCGCTGTTCATACAAAACCGCTATTCATTTAACACGCGTTATGGATAGCGGTTCTTATGAATAGTTATGAATAGTGGTCCTTATGAATAGCGAGGTAATTTGTCTATGGTTTGCTCGATATTTAGAAGGGCCGCTATTCATACAAAACCGCTATTCGTTTAGTCACGCGTTATGGATAGCGGTCCTTATTAATGACCTGGCTGGATTTAAACAGTGCAGTTGATGACGGTAGGGTCGGCTTTCTAAATCAGTTTGTTACTTTCCTGCTTGATTTTTCAATAGAAAAAAGAAATATGATCAGAGCAGCAGCAAATCAATTTGATTGGCCTGTTTGTAACTCTTTTGTGACTGCTCGCTGACCACCTGTCAACAATGATATCTGTTGATATCTGAAGTGCTTATTATTCGCATAAAGTAGGAAGGAAAGAAAGAAAGAGAAAAATATTTGTCTAGTGGAAGGACAGTGAAAGCAATACATGCCAATGGCAGCATATGCCTACTATAGACAAATACTTTGAGTTGATGATGAATAAAATTTCTCATGATCAGTATTGTCATATTCATCAGTATAAAGTGTTTATTATTTAGATAATGATTTATGGTCTAAATAAGACATTTTAACCTTTGAATAAGTGCGGCAAGGGAACGATCTAGTACATTAAATTTGAAAAAGCAGACATTTTCATAGTGACAACACATTAAGTATCATCAACTGTTTTATCAATCTTTTTTGTTTAAAATGCAGTTCTCATTAGGGTTGTGAAACGATAATGATATTAAAAGGCGCTGATAAAAAGATCTTATAAATTCTAAATCAATATTTTTTTTGCGCCCGGGGTAATTTTGTGTGACTTGAAATCTGTCCTGGTTCATCAATATTTCTCAAAAGTATATGTATTATGCTTATTTTGAAGCATCCATGAAGGCCTCAGTGAAGTGTATCGACCCATATCAAAGAAAGAAGGGGGAGGGAAGAGGAAATAGGGAAAAAAGGAGGAAAGAGAAAGAAGAAGAAGAAAGAAAAAAAAGGGAAAGTAAAGTGGGAAAGAAGGAAAAGAATAGGGAAGAAAAGGAAAAGAAGGAAAAACTGGCCAATTTTTTTGCTACCTCGCTCGCAAGAACAC